>JAMCCL010000423.1:0-34681 GCA_024516035.1 Bactericera cockerelli
TAAGACTTATCTTTCTTTAAAAGAAAATGCTTCAGGCAGATCATTGTCGCTGTTTGGAACGGTTCAATTTGAACCAGATGGTGAGGTTTCTTGTTCAAAAGGAAACTGTTCTTGATTAGGCCCGTATTCTCATGAATCAAATTTTTAGGTAATAAATACTTTTGAACAATAAAAACTGGGTACATTTTTTTAGAATAGTTAGGTAAAATTTAAATTAATGTGTATTTCGTAAACTCAAGCAAGGTTTGAATTTTATCATTAGGCTATTTCTTTTACATTTTTTATAGTGACTTTCCCTCTTTCCCTAAATCATCTCCCAAAAATTCGGGTCACTGACATTACAACTATTTAATTACAACCTTGCCTTGTCCCACTTAAAAGAAATGATCGAACCGAACACAACATCTTATTGGAAACATAAAACCTTAGCATGAAACCTACAAACCGCCCTATTTCTATGCTAAAAATTATGCGACTTTTACATAAGTCTAAACAAGAATGTCAATCATTTTAAAATTAGCATGAATTATACTCTTTTTTTTATGTTTGTTAGTTTTACGAAACCCTCATTGGCAGAAATGCATGCTAAAGTACATACAATTCTTTATATGCGAAACACTTGGTTTTGCTAATATTTGATAGCATTATGCTTAAAAACTGTGAGGTATACGAATTTGGCTTGAAGTTTGTCTTCAATTTTCCTGTGTGTATAACCTATGCAAACATTTTGGCGTTGACATAAAAACATGCAGAAATAAGTATAAAGTCCTTTTTGTACGAAAAATGCATGGTTATGCCACCAAGTTTATGTTAAGCATGACCATTACCAATTTTGGCTTGAAAGTTATTCTTCAAATTTCCTGTATGTATAACTTTATGCAAACATTTTGCGTTGACAAAAAAGTATGCGGAAATAGGTGTAAATTGCCTTTTTTGTACGAAAAATGCTGGTTTTTTTTTCGACCGAATTTGTTAAAGCACGAACGATTCCAATTTGGCTTGAAGTTATGTCTTAAATTTCCGTATTAAACTTTATGCAAACATTTTGCTTTGACATAAAAAGAATGCGGAAATAAGTATAAAGTGCCTTTTTGTACAAAAATGCATGGTTCATGCGACCGAGATTATTTAACACGAGCGGTGTCCCAAAATTTTGGCTTGAAGTTAGTCTTCAAATTTCCTGTTTGTAAACTTTATGCAAACATTTTTCGTTGACATAAAAAGTATCGGAAATAATATAAATGCTTTTTTTTACGAAAAAGCAGGTTCATGCACCGAGATTATGTTAAGCAGAGGGTGTAACCAATTTGGCTTGAAGTTATGTCTTCAAATATTTCATTTTATAACTTATGTGTGGGCATCGATACTGTTTGTTAGGCGTAAACCACACAACCACACACACCACACACACACACACACACAAAACCACACCACACATACACACACAATTACACACACACGTAACACACACATACTACCCACGCCATACACACAAACACACACACACACACACACCATACATACAATCACACACACCGGCACACAAACAAACACACACACACACCATACAACAACCAAAAAACACACACACCTACACCACACAAATACACAACTCACATACACACACACAGTACCAACACACATACAACACACACACACACAGTACACACACCACACACACAATACAACACACTCACAGTACACACACCACACAGTAACACAAACAAACACAACACACACAGAACCACACCCAGTAAACAACACACATACACACAAACACACACACACAACAACACCACACCACAACACACAGACAAATGAAAAAATTTGGGCAAAAAAGTGGTTTTTTTGTGAAATTGGTATGAAAAGTTAAAAGTTTAACAATTGTCTTTAGTAAATTCAGGTAATTGTCATAACATTTACTCTCGAACATTTTGCTCTAGATCATTCATTTTTTGCTGCAGACCCCGTAAGTTGATTGATCATTTTTCCCCATCTCGGGTGGCCACTAATAATTTGTAGGATTAGGTGCCATATAGGGCTCACTACAGCTTGTAATTTTTTCCAGTAAATCCAAATCTAATTATAACCTCTTTTTTGTAATTGCTGAGGACAAGTCGCTATGGACAATACCTCCAAGTAGATTGTCGTTACGGGCTGAATGGGGTCCCGAAAAACATCCAAACCCAGTTGACAAATTTTGTCTCGCCGGGATTCGACCCGGTCTAACGAGTGCAAAGACCATGAGCCTGTGCTGAGAGCTGGTCCCGTGTATATTAACTCGGTATAGAATTGTACACACAAACTTTATCTCCACATAGGTGTTTCGAAGTTCATTCAAATGTTCCAAATGTATTAAAAAAGGTTCTTTCCACTCGATACCTGCGATCCATGCAAAAACAGAGGATGACCTTCTCCATTAGTGCCCAATTGATACGTCGCCGGCTGGTCAAATATGAGGGTGTGGGTTATACATAAATAAAAATAGTATAATATGCTTTAAATTTCCGAAACCTATCACCGTTAAATAAACCTTTAAAAACC
The DNA here is from genome assembly GCA_024516035.1 of Bactericera cockerelli. Lineage (NCBI taxonomy): Eukaryota > Metazoa > Arthropoda > Insecta > Hemiptera > Triozidae > Bactericera > Bactericera cockerelli. Next base: position 2,545 of record JAMCCL010000423.1, read on the forward strand.
TTTTCCCTCTAAAATCCTTCCTTGTGTATTATTACCTAATATTAATAGATTTTTAGGTCCATTTCTCGAGTTAGCCCATGCACTTTTTTCATTTATTTATATAAGCTACGCAACGCTCAGGAGGTATAACAGGTAGGTTTAAAGGTATATTAATTTGTTTCCCACGGAACTGTTTTGAGTAATTACAAACACAAAATCTAAGAAATAATATAGGTATTAATAATATTCCCGGGAATTACGTTTAAGGATTTTTAACTGGGCGAATACATTTGAAAATATTATCAAGGTTTTATAAATTAATTTTTTTGTAAAGGAATTCACATTATAAAAATAAAACATTGTAGTTCCCCGTAAATGGAACCCTCGTCAGAACTTAAACAGTAACCAAACCATCACGGTTGCAAATTATTGCCCCCGTCAGGGTTCGAACCCGGTTACTCATTCATGCGGGAGCTGGACTATTTAGCATATAATTTATGCTAAAGTATTTATGTACCCTAAGAAAAATTATTTTATGTTAAATTTTTTAGCATGAAATTAACGAATTCATATACGTTCCGCATAAAAAGCTTCTCTTAGCATACATGTGGCACTTTTAGCATACAAGAGATGCGTCATTAAAAAAATGTTTGATAAAATTAACTAATTTTAGTATAAAAAACTTTTATGCTAAAGCCATTTTTATACGAACGGCTCTTTTTGTGTAAATTATCTAAAATTATGTATAACGCGAAAAAATTGATTTTTTTTAGCATAAAAATGCTAAATTATATAGTTTTTATGCGAATGGTTTTTATACAAACTTTTTAAAAATCCTTTTTTCAGCGTGTGGGGCTGTGCTGATCAGCAGGAAAGTCGCCATCGAAAGTGGTTCTCACTGACCATTAGGCAGTCAGTCTTGTCTTACCAGCTCTATGACGAGAGGCGTGCCAGTTCGGTTCCGAAACGCGAGTGCCCGCCGGGGATATTTTTTGTGTACCATCTTAAACGTTCGTTTTTGTTAACAAAATTATTAATGTAAAATATTTAAGTACATTATCTCTACCCAACATTGGTCCCTTTCTTTTATTTTCTTAACTTTAATTATTTTTTAAGGTATGAGGCGTTCCGAACACTTGGCCATAGGCCATCCCAACCGCCTTTGAGGATGTGGGGGATCGCCCCCGAACGATCCTGTTCCTCAAACATCACCCGCCAGCGGTGAATAGACTAAAATGGCGCCCAACGTGAAATGGCACCCAAATGGTCCAAACAAAGCTCTTTTGTAAAAAAATTTCAGCGTGATTTTGAAGGGAGATTTTTTTAAATAATTTTTTTTAGTTAAAACATTTTTTCGAGTTGGAACTTTGTGCAGGGATTTTGCAACCGGTGCATTTACATTTTTTCCCATTTTACGTATTAATTTTCTTATTAGGGCTCACGGTACCATTATTACATTTTGAACTTTATATTTATTATTTTATTTTCTGAAGGAATGTGTAAAAATTTAATTATACAAACAATAAAAATAAATAAAAAAAATGTATAATAAAGCAAGGTGTGAATGTTGGACAACGGTACACCGGGGATGGAATAGAAAGAACCATGGGGGGTTCGGTCTACAGGTTCCCGTCCCAGGACGCCCCAAACCACCCCTCAAAGTCACCGAATCGCCCAAGGAGTCCCCGAGCAGACCTTAGATTCCGGTTGGGTATTGAGCCCAGGAGACAGGGAGGCGGACAACCAGGAGAGAAAGGATACTAAAAGGGAAAACAAATTAAAAGAGAAAGGCGTGTGGTAAGTGATCTTTTTGTATATTTGGGTTAGTTTTTTTCTAAAGGCTGGTGCGGAGAAAAGAGCTCAGAACGACCAGGAACGTAAATCAAACCCGACATTCATTTTGTTTCTTTTACAGTAAATAATTAATTACCGAATTTTTTATTTATGGGAATTGATTATTTATTAAATCACTGAAATCATTTGTCTTCAATAGTGCCTAATCTCAACTTATATTTCACTTGTTAACTGTAAACTGATAATTTACTACAAGGGGACCCTCGTTGCAAAAAGCTCAAAACATTTTTTTTTTCTTGCTTTCTTATCAAGCGTTTTTACTTTCCCTCACACAATCAGGGACAATTTAAGGTGAATAATTAAAAAGCCGGTTTTTTTTGATGTTGAACGGAATAAAAAACTAAGGTCGTATAGGTACTCCGTAGTTTGCTGCTTACTTTCTTTCTTTTGGGGCATAAATTTTTTTTTTTAAAGTTAAGCCTTTACTTTCTGTGCTTTGTATTGCTTTAAAGTACCTTGTTAAATATCAGTTCAGATTGGATGCATTAAAAGTAAGTACGAACTGAACCGCCTTAAACAAGGAAGAATTAATTTTCGAATGTAATGAGAAAAGAACGATACGCAAACAGAAACGGTAGATATCTAAGAACTCAATCTTAAAGAACAACCAATGCAGTACAAAGAAAAGTGGGGCCTCCTCAATGCCACATGGGAGATCACCAAAAACCGTCTTTTACCAGAGCCAACTCAACAAAAGGAGACGACCACCTATTTCGTTGCGAGAAAAGGCTCAAATATTTTCTGTTGAATGGGCGTGACATCACTCTCCTTGTTTTGGTATCTTGTTCCCGAAAACCGCTAAAACTTGATCCTGCTCCATCATTCAATCTTCAATAAACCAGAAAACACGGACATCAAGCGATGGAACGACTGACGCAGGCCTACACGAACAACAGAATCGCACAAGTCCTCGAAAGAATTGTCCACTGATACACACTAGTCACGATGAAGTGATGGTTGGGTGTAATACGATAGGTTTTTTTAGTTAGGGTTAGACTCTGCATATTTATAAAAAAAAAAAATAAAAAAAAAATCCTTGTGTCTCGGGTGGTTAAAATAGTATAAGTAATTTGGGGGGGATAATACTTTAACCGAATCAAACTGATTGAATCGCCCGAGCTATGTAAGCAACAAAGAATTTTTATTTTACCTACTGTTTTTTATTCATTTGATTTATTTTTGTCATAACCTTATGTCTATTTGTATTCAATTCGCCATATTAATCTTATTTACATATTTAAAGTCGTCACCCCCAATTTTATTATTTAACATTCAAGTGTAACTTAATTTAGAACCAATTTTTGTTGTATAATCTATCGTCTGTCATATTGATATAAAATAATTTAATTGACGTTTTAAAAATCTCGGGCGGCCGGCACCCAAATAACCTTGTGGGTCGGAACCCAAGGTGTGGTTCTATCGAGCCTAGTGTGATAGGCTTAGGAAAGATGGTTTGGAGCTTTCAATCTGAGGACCAGTCACGAGGACGATCGTGTTTAAAGTAAAGGAAAGATTGTTTGCCGTGTTTGTTGATCCGCAAACCAAAGGTCGTCGACTGAGTCAGCAGGAAAGCTCAGCCATCGAAAGTGGTTTCCACTTGACCTTTTGGGCAGTCCTTTCTTTTAACCAGCTCTAAAGGCGTAGCCAGTTCGGTATCCGAATAGCGCGAGTGCCCGCCGGGATATTTTTTGTGACCCATCTTAAAGTTCAGGTTTGTTAACAAAATTATTAATGTATAATTAATATAATACAATCCTACTCCAACATTGGTCTCCTTTCTTTTATTTTCTTAACTTTAATTATTTTTGTTTTAAGGTAGATGGGTACCGAACACTTGGCCATAGGCCACCCAACCGCCTTTGAGGAATCAGGGATCGCCCCGAACGATCCTGTTCCTCAAACGTCACCCCCGAACATGACGGTGATTAGATCAACAGTTGCCCCCCTCTAATGGGCGAAAGTGACTTATTACTTCCCATTTTTGGGTGGGTATTTTCATCTCAAGAGCAAAGGCCCATTTGCTGGGTCACAGTGATTATTGAATTTGGTTTTTCCTATATTCTCCGTATGTCCCGGACTCGAACCACCGTTACCTGATTTCGAGTCCGCGCTTGACAATGGAGCCAAATTAAGTCAATGGTTTACATAAAAATTTTTTTTACGATAAATATAAAAAGCCAGTCACTGTGGCAGAGCGAGTTAGCCGCTAGCATTGCACGCATGGTGACCTGGGTTCGATTCCCACGGGGGAGGTTTTTTCTGCTCTATACTGGATGTTCGGGGGTCCCCTCCTACCTGTGAGGAAAAAAGAGTAGCTCCTTTTAATGTGAAGCAGCGACCAGTGGCAGAATCTTGGCAAAAAATAATCAAGATATTGTAAATTAAAGTGGTAAAGTCCTAGATTCTGCGCTACCCACTAAAATTGTGACATAATAACACAAAGAAAAAGCATTATTATTATATTAATTACCTTATAATAAAAAGCCAAGATGATTCTGACCTTTGCACTTGCGAAAAATTCCCTATCTAAGTTTGAATTTTCGAATTGCATTAAGGTTCGAATAGTACAAAACTTACATTTAGAAGAGAATGCCGTAGGCATTACTATATTTTGTAAATAAAACTTGATTAAATCTATTTAATAATAATAATAAAAATAAAAAAGGTTTTGTATTCCATAAAAAAATTAGTAATTACTGTATTGCGATCATAATGGACTTATATATATAATAATATGTGGTAAACACAACGGTACATCAAATCTTCTTCTTCTTCTTTTACTCTGTCTTAACTCGCTCAAGCAGGGTTATGGTTGAGGTCAATTGGTTTTGGCAACAATTTTTACGACGGATACCCTTCCCAACGCCAACGTTCTTTTTGTTGAACGCCGATTAGGCGGGGGTTTTACCCTCCATTCGCTGGGAAATCGACCAGCTACCCACATTAACCTCACCCGCCTGGGTAGGGCCGGAAATGGCAGCCTCCGCGTTTGGATGGAACAGAATTTCTTCGAAAAGACTGCCCCCCGGGGGGGAGTTGAAAATCGGGAACTCTGGACACGGGCGTAGTTACAACCTTCCTACGGAGGCGATACATCAATTATTCATAATAAAATAACAATAAAGCTATCCCAATCAAAATAACCATTTAATGGCTTGAATCACCCCCACTCCCTCCCGGTCACAAGTCACCTGCCTTATCAATAAGTGATATTAAGGTTGATTTTCCGAGTTAATTTTTGATTAAATATTTCTTGCAACCTGATGTGGCGTGAATCCACCGAAATAAAATCAACCATTTTTTTGGGGAATCGAACCTCCTATCTCCTTGACGAGTACGCGCCTTGAAGATAACTGACAAAAATTTTCTTAATAGCACTAACCCACACCAACATGAAACTTTCAAGCAAACAAAACAGCCCAAAAAATGAACAAGAATTGCCTGTAAAATCATAAACAGAAATGGGTGAAAGAATGTTTAAAGCGACATGGCAAGGAATGTGGGTAATTGAAAAACAAATAAGAAAATAAGTACAGGTGGAAGGGGCGAAGGCAAAAAGGGCTTTCTAAATCAAAGAGGAAAGAAAAGTGAGTTAGTGCAGAAGGAAAAGTTAGCAAAATACGGCGCATATGGTGAGATAGGCCGCGGGAAACGACAAACTTGTGGAACTGAGAAGGAGTGGGGAGAGATGGAAAAAAGGGAAGTGGAAAGAAAGGAGAACACATATTGGAAGTAATCGAGAAGAAAAACAATAAAATGATAAATTGGGTATTACTTGCCAGAGAAGAAGATACATATCCATGGCAGTTTAGGTTGAAATAGGATAAGGTATTTTACTTCCGAGAAATTTCTAATAATAGGAATCGGAAGTATTGTTTCGTTTTTGAAAAAAAAAAATAATATTTTTTTTTGCTCCGATTTTATTTTTTTCGTATATCTGGACGTTTTATAACCCTGAGCAACTTTGGTTTTGTTCCGTCTGTTAAAAATATTCCTTGTAAAGCCAAATCCGGTGACATGAAGGGATTTCGACGAAATTATGTAAACATATAGGAGACATTCACTATACTAGTCCATTTAAATTATCAACTTCGCCTTGCGGTTCTTGGTGATAGGACCATCGCCTCCACTAACTTTTTACTTGAACGGCCATATCTTGTTAACGGTACACCCGTTTTGATGAATTTTTTTATATACCAATTATTGTTCTTATTACTTCTAGCGGGTTGTAGCAGGCCCTTGAAGACCCAAAACTCTCCGAGCATCCTCCTCCCATCTTTTCTGTCCTTTGCGCTTCTATCCAGTTTCTTTCTGATTGGTGATTGTTCTCTGCTTATTGTACCATTTCGTTACATTTTCTTCCCATCTTCTTCTCTCTTCCTTACTTTTCCTTCCTGTAAATTTTAGTTCAAAGTTTTTTCGTATGATGGAAAACTATTATCTGCTCAGCCACATGACCATTCCATCCCGTCTCATGATGTCTATTTTTACTCGGTTTGCTTCAGGTTTGTTGCATAGCTCCAAAAATTTCACATTTTCTTAATTTCCCATGTCCTGTTATCTCATCCCTGGTAGGGCCAAAAATTCTTCTCAATATTTTGTTCTCAAAAGTTGAAGTTTCTGTTTATTTGTTTTGAGGTGCCCAAGGTCTCCCCATAAATGTACCCTATAGGAACAATTAGGTTTAATATTTCTTATTTTTTATTATTATTTACATAAAAAATTTAAATATTTTTTTAATTAATTATGATTTGACTTGAATAAAAGAAAAACCAACAAAAAAAAGAGACAAAAAAGTGAAAAAATAGGTTCTTCGCTTGCCGAGCAGAATTTTTTGCAGAATCTAGATTTCTAGAATGTAGGAAAAATGGTTTCTTCCATAAAAAACAATTTAAAAGAAAAGCAGTTAAACGGTTTTGGAGATACAAGTAAAATTACTAAAAAAATTCAAAATTGCCACGTGTAGGCATACAATGTGAAACAATCAGAGGAAGTATGTGTCCTTTATTGGCATGTTTTTTGAAAATTTGACCTATGAATAATATTGAAAAAGTCCACGTTACATTCAGTCAAGAAGTACGTACGATTCTGTACTGAAGTACTCGTATTATTTCGTACATGGTACAATGGTTAAGCGCAAGCTGACATCCAGGAGCGTTGGTTGGATCTCACCCATTGCATGAATTTTTCCTCTCATTTTAGTTTGTGAACACATCAAACGAACTTGAGGGTTAGGTGGTAAAAAAATGCTGTAAGATTAAACCCTTCTGGTGGTTACCTTCCATAAAAGAGTGTGGTGATATTATGTCCATAATAAAAATAAAGAGTTCTAATTCTACTGAATGGAAAAACAAGGTATACATCATGTACTCTGTTTACTTCATAATGCAAATGTATATACAATTTTCATAATAACTATGTAAAACCATGTAAAACAGGAGTAAGCACAGCACCATCTGAAACACAGAAAACTTTATTGTGTCTTTTCACTTCGTGGAAAACCTGAAGACACGAAATACATAAAAGAAAGCACGTATACAGAGTACTCTTGTGTTAGAGTGTATGAAATATAAAATTTGAAATACCTGTGTTACAAAGAAACAAAATGCCATCATTTGGTAGTCAAGTGGTTCAAGGCTAGTCCAGGTAGTGAATGATTCGTTTGGTTCGAATCCCATCCGTGCATCATTTTTCCCTCATTAATTTGAGTTTGTGAACATAATAATAAGACAGAAAAAACTTTAGCAAACTTTGCCTGGTGGTTACCTTCCACAAAGAGTGTTATACACAAAAAGAGGTTTTTTTCATGTTTGTAAGATGTTAAAAGCTTAAAATAGTAAATTGCAAGGACCCCATCATCAAAAAAATTTCATAAACAATAAAAATTATTATAATTATGTATTTTTTTTATATTTTGCTATAAGATTAGGGTCCATTTCAAACAATAAATAAGAAAAACCCAAACCCCGTGCTTCATGATAAGGTGGATTACTTTTTACTGAAAATTATTACTTTGACATCCAAAAGAAATATAAAACAGGACAGAATTTGAGATAAGGCAGATTTTCCTCAAATAATTTGGGCTTATGTCCATGCCAGGCAACGCAAATTGCTTTGACACCCAAAATGACATATAAACCAGGCGTATTTGAGATAAGCCAGACTTCTCTTAATAATTTGGCCTTATGTCCATACCGGCAAGCAACACCTGACTTGTCTCACACCACTATATCGAAAGATAGGGCCCAATTATGACGGACAAATTTGAGATAAGCCGACTGTCTCTCAAATAATTTGGCCCCAGGCAACTCAAAATAATTTTATCCAATCGCAGTGAATAATTGAGGGCATTAAAACAAAATCCGAGCGTAAACATTAAAACAAAAAACAAACACACTCTAACAATGAAAAATACCAGTTACAATAGGTATTACCTTCTTGACGTACCTAGATTTGTACCCTTTTTATGTGCTATCAAGCCCGAATTAGGAAAAATACACGGCCAAATTATGGGAAAAATATTTCCCGTGATTGGTTCACACTTGGCAATTTTTTTGGGTTTTATACAAAATCACTTGATCTCCAGAAATATGAAGAAAATTGAAATCGGGAGCAAAAAATTTTTTATTTACAAAAGCGAACACATTAATTCCGATTCTAATAATAGAAATTTTGCGGAAGTAATAAGAATTATTTTAAGAAAATATGAGTGAGGTTCATTTTCTACTACAGAAAAATCTGAAAAAACGTATAAATTCATTAAATTTAGTTCGAGGGGAGTTTTTTATTCATTTCTTCTTTGATTGAACTAACGATTGCCTCCTTCCTTGGTCATAGCCTGTCAAATTCAATACTTCCTTTAGCCTTTGACAAAAAAAAAATCCCCGTTTTAAAAATTTTTCAAAAATTATTTATTCCTGGAATTACGCTGACAATTTTTCAAACGGAAAAATCTTTTGTTCTCAATTTTTTTTCTGTATTTTTTTCTAAGGAATAAAAAAGGGTTGTATAACCTTTTCCCGAATTTAAGTAAGTAAATACATTTCTTTTGTTCAGGATTTTTTCCTCAATTATATTTTTTAGTATTAAATTTAATACAGTAAAAATTTAAAAATGTATTTTTAAATATAGAACAGCCTACGAAAAGTCCCCAAACAAGAATGCCTATTTGCCCATGATGCCACAGCATTTTTTTTGTTGAATGGCGATTGATATTTTTTTGGATTAATAAGCTTTTTGGGAATGAGTTTCAAACGAGATAGATTATCACGAATTTTATTTACGAAATACTGTGTTTTCTTCTTTACGAAGTCACATGTTTGAATATTGGGAAGATGTGCTTTTACTTTTAGCTCCTCAAACACCCTTTTAAAAAAACCAGCCGATTTCATGTATGTATTATTCCAATGTATAAAGGATTGCAAGTCGTTTGCGACTTAATGTATGTAAATGTTCGCTGTTTATTCCGTGGGCGTTTAAAAATGAATAATGTTCTTTTGTTGTGTATAAAAGGTACCCACTAAATATGTTATAGGGTACATTACATTGTATCTACTAATATTGGCTCTGTAAATCGCATTCATAATTGAAAAGAAATGTTATTCCATCATTAATGACAGTTGATCCAGACGCCAAATTCAGGCCGGAAAAATGTACCGCCAATGCCTCATTGTATTAAGAAAAAATAAAAATAGAGCCATGCCTCGACCTAACTCGGAGCGCCTATTGAACACACAATTCTCGTAAGGTATAGTAGATAAGCCATCCCGAGTGAACAATTGGCGGGTAACCCAAGGTTAAACCCTCGTGAGGGGCTATTGCCCGACCAACCCAATCCTCGTGAATTTGTGTAAGAACTTTGTAGTTGTATTTCTTTGTTGATGTTTTATATATTTATATGTAGATGATTCATTGTAATGTCGTTCCAAGGAAATGCAAATAACACACAGACAGCCGGACAGACGACCGCCGACAATTGACAAACCAAAACCTAAGTTATGCTCATGTCCAGAAAAAAAATTGAATAAAAAATTATCATGTTTGCGTTATTTATACTTTCTGACGTCAAACCTCAATCTCGTTTTTTTACTAAATCTTCGCTCAAACCCGGGACTTGAACCACCGACCTCCAAATTAAAGTCGGGCCGACTGTCGATCGAGCTATTGAGGTCGGTAGAAAAAAAATCGAAAATGAAGGAAAAAATTTTTTTATTTTTATTTTACATGAAAGAACTCAAATAAACTAAAACCCAAAAAAAAACGGAAAATTTGAGTTAAACAAGTGTAATGGAAACGATAAAAAAATTAATGTGATGGAAACAAATCAAATGGTTTATTTGGTTAAAACCACAAACACACAAACAAAAAATCATTTAATTTAATGACGTCAATAAATAAATTTAACATTGAAGCAAAACAAAGGCAGTTGGTGATAGCAATAGTAACAATAAATGGTTTTTTTTTCTTCAAACGCAAACCCTGGTGCAATAATTTGATGAAATTGAAAAAAATGCAAAAAAAAAAAAAAAAAACGGGGGAAAAAAAGCATGTTGGTTGAATTTACAAGTATACCTAAATAGAAGCTGATCAGAATGTAATGTTTTATTGTGTTATCGCTTTCGTGATTTTTTATACAACTATAATAAAATATAACATAAAACACCATCGAGCATCTTAGGACATTAATACCTCAAGGCAAACAAATCTTCCCCAAATAAGGGTTGGGTGGAAGAGATTGCCAAAGGCAATAACTTCCAATTTCGTTAGGGGCATAATTATTATGGGTTTGTTAGGTATTTATCTTTTTTTTTTTTTTCTTCCTTTTTATTGTTTACATTTTTTTAATTTTTTTTTTTTTGTAATTGTTTATTGGCTCAATGTGTCCCGTTGTCTGAAAAAAAAAATTAATAAAAAAATAATACATTATTTAACTATTCAATATCATAGTAATGTGTTGGATGGATAAATAAAGAATTTGGTGGTACCTGTACAATATAGATAGGTGCGTAACTATTCAAGAAACACGCACACAACCGCCAGAAGAAATGTCCGAAGCATCCGTTTTTTCAAAGGCCATAAGAAAAAAAAAGATTTAAACAAATTAAAGAAAAAGAGATTGTTCTTATAAGTTTAGATGCTGTGAGAAAAAACAAAGCTTCACTTTTTTTAAAAAATTAATTGAAAATGTTTTTTTTAAAATGTTACAGAAAAAGAACAGACAAGCAAGTGGAGTTGATGAGAAACAGAACAGAGCCTAAGAAAGCAACGGGAGCAAAGCCACAGATGAGCAAAGCTAAGAGAAATTCAAATGTAAGAAAGCCAGGATAAGAAGATGTACAAAATAGATACAATAGGAATATGTGGTTCAGGACGAGCCAACATGAAAAGAGTTGGCTGGAACCATCATTTCCCCCCCTCCAGCTGTAGCCAAGCTGGCTACAAAAACAGTACCTGGCTAATGATTGTCAGCGAAAAAAGGGTAAAACTTCCATCACCGAATGACCAAAAGCAAGGACGTTAAAAAAATAACCCAAAAAAAAATGGTTGGGTACAACCAAGGCAACAACCCCAAAAATTTATATTATGCATTGCGTAAATATTATTTTGTTTTTTTTTCCTGTTCATTTTTTTAACTGCAATTTTGTATTTTAATTTTTTTTTCCATTACTTGTTTGTATTATCCCTAGTTCTTCTAATCAAGGTTTAATAAAATAAAATCCCAAATACAAAAATTTCTGCTGTAATAATTTTCTTGAAACTATTGATAATTGTTTAAGGGAATAGTTTCCCAGTCGAAGTTTTCAACAAAGCTCTTCAGCTTGAGCTCCTCAGAAATCAGAAAATCGTAAGTCAAGAAAACCACAAGCAGAAAAGCATAAACGGACGGGCCCAAGACGAAAAACTGACAATCTCGTCAGTGCTAGATGGAAAATTCGGAAAATGAAAAGAAATTCGAAGGGAAATTTTTTTGAACATTGAACAATGCCCAGTCATTCAGTTTTCTCCTGATCTACCGTCAGTCTTTCCTCTGCGGCGTCAGCTAGTCGAAATTTTCCCCCTCCAAAATTCTCGAAAAAAAAAATTACGAAGATTTTTTTTACGAAGTTTATATTTTGTGTCGGAATTTATTTTGAATTTTGGGTGACTAGGTATTTTCTAGTTTGAATTTTTTTTGATGTTTCTCTTTTTAATTTTGGACAAATTTTGAGGTGGTTTTAATTTTTTAGACTTTTCAAAATCGGTGTAATTGTGAACTTGGTTATTTTCATTTTTCCGGCTCTTTTCAGTTATGATGGATTGGACAGGGCTTGGTTTGCCTTGTGTAAAATACTAGGTACGAGTATAAATATTAAAACCTCCAGTAAACCCGCATCTCAAGATAAGGGTCCGAAGCGTCATGTTGAGTTTCGTCCCCCTATCAGTTTTCAGTTAGCGGATTCTCTATAATCAATTTTAGTAGGTAGAAAGTAATTCATTTTTATTTCGTAACTTAAAGTGTACTTCCCAAGGTATGGAAAATGTAGATTTTATTGAGCGGGTTATCTAGGTTCAATGACGAGCCATTAAGAAAATATAAAAAAAAAAAGGCATACAATATCGCCTTCCTAATCTTGTAAACACTCAGAGGCCCAAATTTCGGCTGTTGAAAGATTAATTTCTCTGTATACCCTACCGATGTGAATATTCCATATTATTGTGCATGCAGTTCAAAGCGACGTTAAAAAAAAAAAATGTTCGAACTGTTCTTAACCTCGAAGTCATCCTTATAGAACCTATAGAAAAACAAAAAACGCCCACCATCCTGGTGTGGAATGGACTTTTTGAAAAGCTCAACTCCGAAAAGAAAAAAAAACTGTTAGGTGACCTGTGATCTCTTAATAAAAAACGCCAGCGCTATTTGACATGAAACCAAAATTTCGACAGCGGCGTCAGGTAGATTTAAAAAAATGGCCTATTAAACATCGCTTTTTCTAATTGCACCGTTCCACCCGCTACCCGCTCAAAATCGTCAAAACAGGGCGGGCAATTGTAGCTTTTTTTAATTGGTAGATAATTAAAAAAAAAAAAAAAAAAAAAAATAGAAAAAAATTTGTTGATATCAAATGACTTTTAAACTTCAGATATCTAGGCAAAGGGGGGCGCAGTTCCTCCAAAGAGCGTGAAATTTGAAAAAAATGGGTATAAAAATTCAGTGGTGGTTCAATGTGATACGGTTCTTCATTGTGTATTCTTTTGATCTCATGTGAAAAATATTTTGGAGTCCTTTTGCCCTTCCAGAAACATTCTCCACTCTATGACTCCAAATCTCTTTCAACTGTACACAAACGGCTCAGTTGGTTTTAAATTTTAACGTAATAACCAATCGAGTGCGGGGACGGTTGAAAGGAGAAATTTGGGTTATGAGAGTGGGAGCGTTTCTGGAATGACTACTGGAAATTTCTTGATAAAAAAAGCTTAAAAGAGCCACAAGTGCCCCAAATGCCGTAAACCATGCAGGCTTTCAGGCATTCCTAGCCAAATATATTACCTTTGGGCTTTATCCCTTAGCTTATGTTGTATTGGGGGCGGCATTATTCAACCTCTTGTTGAGGTGGGGGGAGCAGGTTTTTTCCAACACCAACAATTCTATTTGGATTTTTAAAATCCTGTCAGGACGGGGGTGTTACCCTCCATTTGGGGAATCGTCCACCTACCCACATTTAAACCCCACCCAGCCTGGGGAAAGCCGGAAATGCCAGAATCGAATTACCTAATATAATAAATCCGCAGAACGGACGTATAATTACGGCTTAAGCCCTTTATACATAAATACAATAGAAGTAAATATTATACAGTTAAATAAACAATCAAATAAAAAGCTTAAAATTTTAACCTAATTTTTCCTCTCAAATTCTGTAATTAGTATAGGATAGGTATCGTAACAGTGAGGTAAAAACTAAAACAAGTATGGTGTTAATTACCATAGACGCGGAAGTCAGGTACAGACGCAGGTAATAGCACCATTAGCGCCTTATAAGTTTTTCCTCGTTAGATTGGCCATACAGTGGTGCGTTCGTACCACGTACAATTATTTTTGGAAAAAATTTTTTTCAGATTGCCAGCCGATTGAGCCTGAATAACAAACTCTTCAATTATATTCGCACTGATTTCTGACGCATGTTTGGACCGATTACTTGTTATAAGATCGCGATTACCACCGAACGATCGCGGATTCGAACCCCAAGCGACAAAAATTATATTCTATTTACTTTTTTTTTCTACGACCTCTGAAGCTATATCGATAAGACACCGGAATTGTAACTTGGAGGCGTTGTTGGGTACCAATTTCGGTGAAATTTACATCGTGATTTGAGTAGTTGTGACCCAAGAAAGAGATTAATATTTAAATAATTATTTTTTTATAAAATTTGTCTTGGGAAAAAAAGTATCAACAAAAATTATGATTATTTTAAATAAATGTATATTTTAATTTGTAATAATACTCTAAAATGTTCTTTTATTATCTTGTCTAAGTGGTTCTTGTCAAGTTCCTCTTATTTATATGATGGATGTTGTATATTTGACGAATAACCCTTTGTGCTCTATTCCGCAAACCCCAGAGGCTAAATTATAAAAATTCTGAAACAATGAAAATTCGAAAAGCGCACAGTACAGGTACATGCACATGCAACATTACAAACAGCAGGAGAAAGTTGTGGTAAATTTCAATTTCAAATTCTAACAGGCACATGGATTGAAACATCTCTTCTTTTTATTTTTGAAGAAAAAAATAATAAAAATAAGAGAGAAAAAATTACCGTTCCTGACCTATTGAGTTATCTTATACCAAGTTTGAATGAATTACAACCAAAACATTGGTGGGTTCGAACCACACACTCCGCGTTACCTGGTCCCCCAATGACGCTCTCCCCCCACACCGGGAAAAACGGTCTAACGGCAAATTTCCATTAGTGCTCACAAGTAGGAGGACAGCTCCCACTAAACTAACATAGCTGACGCACAGTGTTGCAAACACATCACACACCTGAACACCAAACAACGCGTGACCTATAATTACGGGACAAATAACAAGTGACGACCCCGGGTGTTCTGTACTTCCCTGAGGTCCCTCTCACTCTCTCTAACTCTCTCTCTCTTTTCTATCTCTCTCTCTCCCTCTATCTCTCTCTCTCTTCCCCTTTCTTCCACCCTCTCTCTCTTCTCTTTTCTTCTCTCTCTCTCTCCCCTCTTCTCTCTCCCTCCCCATTTCTATCTCTCTCTCGTTTTCTCTCTTTCCTCCCTCTGTCATCTTTTCTATGTCACCAATCTCTCCTCTCTCTTCTCTTTACCTCCCTCTCTTTCCTAGCTCCCCCCCCATCTATCTTTCTATCTCTTTAACTCCCTCCTCCTCCCCTTGTTACCCCCCCTGCCCTCACTTTTTCTTTATTCCCTCTCCTTCTCTTTTTTCTCTCCCTTCCCTCCCTTCCCTATTTTTCTTTCCCCCCCTCTTCTTAAATATCTTTATTTTTCCTTCCTTTCCCCTCTCCTCTTTCTCTCTCCACCTTCTCCTCTGTATTCACCCACCGCAGAATTAAACAAAGGCCCGCCCACTTGTAGTTTTTTTCCATTTAACTAAAATACTCGATGTATTTCTCTACGGACAAATATTCGGATTAGCCAGGGTCAGGCCAGTTAATGGCACGTTGAGTCATCAAGTTAAATAACGTAAGCAAGGCTAAGATTAGATGGTGACCAATTAGCTTCAAATTTGGCCCTGTGATTCTGACTAATTCCCGGCTCCACTTTGGCTGGGTGAGGTTAATTTGAGTAGTGGTTTGTGAGTTTCCAAAGAACGGAAGGTCGAAAGAAAGTGACTTAAACCCCGAATAACCCACGGATAAAAAAATAATCGATCTTAAAGTTATTTAAAGACAGACAGCATCACAACTCACCTTTACAAAATCTTCCCGAAACCGGCACTTAAAAACCCCCGACCTCCAGGCTACAAGTCCTCTGCCTTATCGATCAAGCTCTGGGGACGACCAACCAAAGGACAGAAAGCCGAGGACAACTAGTCCGACCCATGTAAAAACTGAACTAAGAAGAAGACGAAAGATTTTTTTCTAAATTCCTGGAGAGCTCTTGTACTTCCTGGAAAATGCAGGAGAAAATTAATCCTCGAGTTTCCCAAAAATAATCCGCGGAGAATTCTCAAATCAGGAAAACAAAATTAATAATAAGTTTGTTAAAAAGGAAAGTCATCTTCCACTTCATACGACTCACCGCGTAGGATGCATATCTTATCAAGGTAAATAACAAAAAGGATTCTCTAATTGGGCAGCCAACACGATCCCCCCAAACAAGGGTCAAATAACAATAAGGATTCTATAATTGCCAGCCCTGGACCCCGGGTCAAAAAGCAACATAGGATTCATAATTGCGCAGACAAAACGGAGCCCTGGAACCCCCCCCCGGCAAATAACAAATAGGATTCTAAATTGCGCAGACACAACGGAGCCCGGACCCCAAGGTCAAATAACAATATAGGATTCTATAATTGCGCAACACAACCCGGGGCCCGGACCCCAAGGTCCAAATAACAATATAGGATTCTAAATTGCGGAGCCAAAACGGAGCCCTGGACCCCAGGTCAAATAAAAAATATAGGATTCTATAATTGCGCAGCCAAACGGGCCCTGGACCCCAGGTCAAATAAAAATATAGGATTCTATAATTGCGCAATCCCCAACGAGCCCTACCCAGGGTCAAATAACAATATAGGATTCTATAATTGCGCAGACACAAGGAGCCCCCCGACTCAGACCCTAGTAAGCTTGATAAAGAAAAAATAAAATAGTGCCGACAAAAATTTGTATTCCTAATTTGGTTCAATTGTATGTAAGGGATAACCGTGCGCTCGTGTTGCCCGCACCTAATGGGGAAGTACTGTGTCCTTCTCGCCCATCAGAAGGGAGGCATACTAGGGATGGGTAAATCGGTATAGGCTAAACTCAGACCACAACGAGCTCCTGTTTCATGGCTAAAAATAAAAACGGCTTGTAAACACTCATCTTTAAAAAAAAAAAAGTTAAGGAAAGAAAAAAAGTACTGTGTTCTTGAACTTTTTCTTGTCGAGATATTTAAATTTGGTGATTTTTTTTTTTTTTTTTTTTTCTATACAGCAATAAATGGTGTTCAAAGCACTTTACGTAATGGAAAATTTGAAAAATGTAAAATATTTTCCTTCCCCATTCATAAAAAATTAAGTGTGCACGGTGTTTGTGCTTCTTTTGTCAGAGGCATCACAATACAACACCAACCAGGACACAAACTCCCATGAATGGTGACTTTCTTTATTATCGTTAATCGAGATTTTTTTACTGAATCATTGTATCACAAACGGATCTCCCAAAATTTGTTTTATGAGGCACAATACCGGTTTTCCTACATTATAGATTTTACAATATATTCTGTATTGTTTTTTGCACTTTTACGCATATATACATACAAAGTTTATTCCAAATCGGTAGTACCGTTCAATAGATATAAGCGTTTAAGAAAAAGTTAGAGGTCGGGGCCATGGCTCTATCTGCAAGAACCGCTAGTGCGAAGTTATGATTTTTAAAATGGGCCCATTTACCTACAATAACGTCTCCTTATGGTGTGCAAAATTTCGTTGAAAGTCAGTAGTTTCTGGAATGCATTTAACAGCCCCGACGACAGACCAAAACCCAAGATGCTTAGAAGGTTTGAAAGTCCAGAAATATGGTAAGAAATAGAAATCGGAACAAAAAAATTTTGTTTTTAACAAAAAGAAAAAAAAATTTTCTTCGATTCCTAATATTAGAAATCACGGAAGTAAAGAAGAGGAGAAGAAAACCGTCAATCGAAATTGGGTATCTTTAAGGTGAAGTAAGGATTATTTCCTAAAATTTTCTAACAAAGATTTTGTATAATATAGCAAATTGTTCATTTGAAAATTAAAATTTTATGATCAAAGGGAAATTATTCATCCAAGGTTCCAAGGAATATCCTAATTATTTCTGTGTGAAAGATGACCTATTCCTGTTATCAAGCTTGAGCTAAAATAAATCTTTAAAGGTGAAAATTAATGTTATTATTCATCTTTGTAGCTATAAGGCAAAAACAGTGGAAAGAAAGAGAGAGAGAAGAGAGAGGAGAGAAAGGGGAAGAAAAGAGAAAGAGAGAGAGAGAGAGAGAGAGAGGGTGGTTTCTTGTGGAGTTGAGGTGAAGTTTAGAAAGAATTGTAATCCTATCTTACATTGATTGGGAGGCAGACAAAACCTTTTTACAAGAGGGTGAAACGATCAAGGCAAAAGTAAAAGAGAAAGAGGGGGATAGAGAATGACAGACCAGAAGAAGGACTGACAGGGAGAGAAGAGAGAAGACAGAGAGAAGAGAGTAAGGAAAGTGAGAGGGAGGGAAGAGAGTGGGGAGGGGAGGGAGAGAGAGGAAACAGAGGAAGGGAGGGAGAGAGAGAGGAGAAGGGGAAGGAGAGTGAAGAGAGAGAAGTGACGATGGAGAGGGGTGGGAAAATGGGAGGAATTGGGAGCTAAGGATGCTATCTTCAATGATGAAGTGGACCATTTTTACGTCTATGGAGTATGAATTATATTCGATTCATTCAACTTCTTTTACCCAAGAGAATAAAAAAAAGGAGAAGCAATAGAGAGAAAAATGATATTGTGTGAGTGAGAGAGAGAAAAAAAGAAAAAGCAATTGAAATTATTATGTAGATGAAAAGGAATGGGGAAAAGACAATATAAAATTGTACCATGGACTTTAATCCGCAAGAATAAACAAAAGTTTTCCTAACGTATTAATGAAACAAAAACTGTATCTCTAACTCAAATAAATAAAAAAAGGTTCTTTGTTAAACTTTGGCATAGGGGACTACCGTTTGCGCTGACAGTCTAAATAAAGCACTGTTATACTCATCACCACCAACATTAAAAAAGAGAAAAGACAGAAAAAGAGACAATAAGGAATGGTAAGAGAAATACTTTGATACTCAAAAGGGCAATGGGAGTTCGGTGCAAGATTACCCGCACCTTTTTCGAGTATGAACGGTGCCCCGAAAAAGGTGATGTATGAGTTCGGTGCGGCCTAATGACTTATAAATTGATTGTTTTTTTTTTAATTACTCTGTTGCTTGTTAACGTCTTCCGCTGTTTTAAGTTAGTGATTTGTTGTAGCAGTTAATTTTCAAGGCTGTCCATTTCCTCCTTGAAGGGCATGCCTAGGGTTAATAGTAGGGATAGGTAAAATACAATGAAGGCCAGCCCTTTGGGTTTTAGTGGGGGTTTGGTAAAATACAAGAAGGCCATTGCCTGGGTTTATAGTAGGGTTAGGTAAAATACAATGAAGGCCATGCCTTGGGTTTAAAGTAGGGTTAGGTAAAATACAAGAAGGCCATCCTTGGTTTTATAAGGGTTAGGTAAAATACAATAAGGCATGCCCGGTTTATTAATTGAAGGCCAGCCTATAAGAAAAAAAAAATAATTACCTGTCATCAGGGCACCGAATTTCTACGACCTTTTTAGGCGGCACCGAATTCTAACATACCTTTTTTAGGCGGCACCGAAACTCTACATTTTTTTATTTTCCCCCACCGAAACTCATACGTAGCCATCAAAAATTATTAGGAAAGAAAGAGTGGTAAAACAAATAATATTGGCATAAGGGACTAACCTGTTCGCGCTGCAGTCAAATATAGAACAATTATACTTATATTGATAGATCACAAACACAATTATAAAAAACGATAAAGATAGAATAGGAGATCAAAAGGAAGAGATAATCTTTGATACACAAAAGAGTTTTAGGAAAGAAATGATGGTAAAACAAATATTATTGGAGAATGGGATACCTGTCTCGGCCTGTAGTATAAATAGAGCACTACTTATACTTATTGCTCATGGAACGTAGTATTCGGTTGCCATGCGGAAAACCCAGTTCGTATCTGAGCCGACAAAAAAGGGCGCCCGTGAGTGTTATTGTTTTTGACCTGCCATGGCTCAACCGGGCCTGTTTAGCAACCCCCAGCGACCCTTACATGAAGATACCAATAGAGACAAATTTCAATAGTAATTAAGGCTGTTCAAAAATCTGTAAGAGAGGAAAAGGGTAAAATAGAGGAAATAGGATATTATAGGTACAATGTGGAAAATACCCCAGGCCAATAAGAACTGCTTTTGCATTGCTTACTCTCTAATCAGCCGAACAATCTTTTCCTTACCCCTTTTTTAAAACCGATTTATCGAGAGAGAATTGTGTTGAACGATTGAAAACTTTTTTAAGATTAAGATTTTCGGAAGCGTGCTCCAAATTTTGTTGACCCGTGAAAACAGAGTTTGTTTTTCGGGATCAATTGGGGACCTGAAAATAGAAGGGATTCTTCACCAAGGATTTGTTGGAAGTCAATCTTATTAAAATTAATAGTTAAAATAGGAAATGAAAGTTGTACTACAAAACCGGATATCTCACACCCTTGTTCCAGAAAGCCTCTCACTTAAATCCCAAACTCCCTTCAACCTTCCACACTACGCACCATTTTATTTAAAAAAAAGACGAGTGTTTACACCGTTTTTAATTTGTTAGCCATGAAACAGGAGCTACTGTAACGCTTGTGGTCTGTGTTGTAGCCCCCCATCCCGTAGTTCCCTCCCCTTGATGGGCGAGAAGTGAAAAACTACTTAACAATTGATGCTGGTCAACACGAGCGCAACGGAAGGATCCCTTACAGACAATTGTAACCAAAATTAAAAATAAATTTTTGTTGGCACGGGGATCGAACCCGGGACCTTCCGCTGGCAAGCGAATGATTAACCACGAGCAATCCGCGCTTTTTTTAGGTTAATTCTAAACTATATAGGTTTTTCGTTCAAATCCTATATATTTTGTTGTTATTGTAGCGGCTTGGCTCAGCTGGAGGGGTGAGTGATGGTCCCCAGCCAACTTTTTTCAAAGTTGGCTGTCCTTAACCAATAATTTCTATGTAAGACACAGACACCGGACACACACAAATGGCTGAAACTTTGGATTTGGCTCTGGGGACCCTAAAACATGCAGCTTTTGCATTGAAAAGCGATCGAAAATCTTGAATGGTTCCATTACTTTTCAAATCACCGGAAAAGGAAATGAAAAATTGAACTATTTTATTAATAGGTTCTTCTTGCGATTGTTTACTTTACATTATGCGGGTACAATTTACAATTGATAATTGTTACCAAAGAAAAAAAAAAGTAATTTTGTTTTTTTAGCATTTTTAGTGAATGAAAAGTGTGGGTGGTGGGGGTTTTATGTTTTCTACATTTTATTAAATATTTTCCTTTTGCAAACCGCCATAAAATTTTCCTGTTCAATTTTTACATAAAAAAGAAAGAAGCTTCTGAATTTCCAGGATAATTAATTTTTGGATAAACTTTTTTTTACTAATTTTATGTTTGAATTTTTCTAGTAAATGTCAACTATTTTTGGAATAATTTCACCAGTTCGATGGCATTGAATACAATCAGATCTGTCAATCACTGAAGAAAACAACTTCCAGTGAGGTTAGAACTTGATGGGGGGGGGATTCTCACATTTGAACCCCTTGGGATTTGTATTTCCACCCAACCTATGATGGGTGAAAATATGTAATAAATTTGGTTCATTTTTTTTTTTCTTCTTCCTTTTTTTTTATTTTTTTTTTTTTTTTCCTATTCTTTTTCATTAAGAGTGGTGAAATTCCCCTTCTCAAATGACCTCAAATAATTTAGAGGGCAATGCAAATAATCTGAGAATATTGAAATTTACTGTTAAATTCACAAAAATTAATAAAATGCAAGGATGTAAAGGCAAAATTACCGAAGTAATGCGAAAGCGGTTCCGGGCACGCTACCTAAAAAAAAAAAAAAAATCTACAACTATTCAAAAACTAATACAACCCTAAAATACGAGGTTTGGCTTTAAGTTCGTAAGACGCAGCCGCTACGCAAAAGCGTCCATGCTAGGACGAATGATGAACATTTTTTTAGATTGTTTAAAAGCTTGAAGTCTTGTGTTTCGATTGATAGCTGTCAATGTCTGTACGTAATTATTCTGTTGTGATAGCCCGACGCGCAAGACAACCTTTTTTAATTTTGGCCGGAATTATTGATTGATACAAACGTTGAGTAAACAGTGATTTTGAATTTTACGTATTGGACAGTGTACCAGGAGTCAGTTGAAAAGATCAACGCTTTATAAGTTGGTTTAAAAAGGTTTCAAGGTGGTCAGGAAGGTTGAGGAACGATCCCGTCCTGGTCGCCCCCAAACCTCAAAAACTGATGAAAACATTGAAAAAATTGGTTTAAGATTTGTTCTGACCTAGATTAACTTAGGACTAATGGCGATACACTTAAATTAATAGATAATTGGGAGACAAATTTTGCACAAATTTTCAACGACAAAAGTTTGCGCAAAAATGTGCCATGCCTAGTCCACAGTGCCCTTTTTCCGTGGAAGACTTTCTTATCCAATACAACTCCCAGTGTTGGAAAACCCTCTTTAACACCCGACCTGGCCCGTGGATTTACTTATTTTCCCAAAAATCAAATTACCCTGAAAAGGACAATTTGACAGCGTAAATACGTTAAGAAAAAAACCGGCAAAAGTCTGAAAGGCCTCACACAAAACGACCCCACCCTGTTTCGATCAATGGAAAATTCGCCTGGAACGTTGTAGGATAGAGGAGGGGAGTATACATTGAAGGGAATAAATACTAAATTTGGGTAAGTTAAAACACACATCGTTTTATGGAAAGAATCTACGAATTAATAGCCAAACCTCGATGATAAAAGAATTTTCCAAAACAAAATATGAAGTTTCCATTTATATTTTTGTAGTATTCCATAAATTATTATTCCTGAAATATTACCAAAACAAATATATTTTAACGTGCTGATGCTTTTTATAAGGGACAATTTTGGTTTTTATTGAGATAGGCAAAAAATGTTTGAAAATTCCCCTAATTGGAAACTAAGTAGCTTCAACCACCCACCTAGATTATTCCTTGTGGAGTATAGCCTAGGGAGAAGGAATATACCTCCAAACCGTTGGGTTTACTTTTCCCCGTCGTACTCAGATGGGTGAGAAATTTGGTTATATGGTACGCTCCCAGCGACTGATGGAGAGTAAAACTTCGTTTAAAATCGGAATTAAAATGACAATAAATTCTTAAACCCAAGGAAAAAATCTTCCACACCAAGCCGTGCAATGGTAGAAAAGTATTTAACGCGCTAGTTGGTAACCAAAGCGTAGGGATCCGTTGGTTCGAACCCACCCAGTGCATGTTTTAACTCTTAATTTGAGTTTGTGACCACATAATAATAAACTTGAGGTTAGGTGGTAGAAAATGTTTGAGCATTAATCTTCCACTAAAGAGTGTTATTATTATTATTATATTACTTTTACCAAGTGATGATTCTATTAGGTATCTTCTATTTAATTCATAAAATGAGCGAGTATAATTTGTGTATAATTTGCGTTTAAAACGTTTGGCAGATCTGTGGATTAACGAGTTTTTTTTCGGTTTAACCGTTAACTAGCTTAAGTTATCCGTAGTAAATAGATTAATATTAAAAATAAATTGGTTAAAAATCAATACCTACTTCTTTCCCGTCTTCCGTAGCAGAATAGGGGTCTATGAAATTTTTGCTAGTGCCTGTTTGTTTGTAATTTGTTTACCAATTTTCGTTTCGTTTGGCCTGGTCGATGCTAAAAAATTGATGAATTAAAGTTAAAGTTATCCCCCCAAAAACACTTGGGGTAAAAAAAGTCTCAAGTGTTGGAAGATAAAAAAGAACTGATTCCAAAAACGTCAATTTTTCTATGTTTGAAGGAATTTTTTTCACCTAATTGTTTCTTATAGTTCAAACAAAATAATTGCCTCATAACAACACTACACCCTTGAGCAAAACTTCGAATTTGGTATTTTTGAGAATTTTAACCCTTCACTAATTTGTCCTTGCTCTGGGACTCAATTGGTTTTGGCCGATACTTGCTGCATTCTTTGATTTTGTTTCGGTACTTTTTGGAATTGTTTCTTTGTTCTCTTATCTTCGATTTTTTCAGTAAAAACTGTTTAGTCATAGTTTTTAACTTCTGTTTGTAAACAAAAGATTTTCAGTTTGAAGATTTAAAATTTAAAAATTGACTGTTTTGAAAGTTTAATTTGAGGTCGAAAATAGTGCAAAAAGGGTGGCTTTAGAAGTTCATTTGGGTAATAAAAGAGTTATATTCACGAATTAATTCATTTTTTTTTGGAAAAAAAATTACAATCCGAAATTGACTGTAAAGTTGGTGTCCCCCACGGGAAATACCACTGGGAGGATTTTTCTGGTACAGATATTTTATTTTTTTTTCTACAAATAGCTGTACTTGGGTAGTAAAATTCAAGGAAAAGTAAAGGTACATATTTTTGATTTGGGTCGGCTTTGTTTCCCCCGAATCCTTTTCTTTCCATACCTCATCCCACACACCACAAAAAACCCAACACCCCCACACCCCCCCCCCCACACACCTCCACACACACACAAAAAACACCCCCCCCCCCACACATCACACCCCCACACACACACTTCCCCCACACACACACACCCCCCCCCCACACACAACCCACCCCCCCACACACACCCACCCCCCCACACAAAAACACCACTATTTTCTATTTTTTTAGTTAAAAAAATTAAGTAAAAAAAAAAAAGGGCCAAAATTTTTTTTATTCAAATTTATTTCGATGTTATTTGTTTTATAAACCAAGTTTGGTGTAATTATAAGTTTTTCCTGAGAACTTATAAATTTCTTTTTTTTCTTGCACTGCATTTTTTCCCTTCTCAGGGACATCCATATCTTGGGGTTGGAACCACTTATAAGAAAAAAATTTTTTGGTAACATCATTATGGACTCCAACAAACTCAAAAAACAAGGTTATATTTTTTTTCCAACTAATTCAGGATGTACAGTGAAAGGGGTTAACCAAAAAAAAGCGACACAACAAAAACTATACTCTTGAAAGAACAATGTTTGTATAGTTACAGAACCATGCCTTGATACTCCACACTGTTTTGTTCTGAATTTATGTTAGTAATTTACAAAGGTCGCAGTGTTAATTTGTAAGGGTTTCACTGAAAACCCTGCAACCGGTACAAATTTAATAAAAAAGAAACCATACACACAGATACTTGTTTGTTGATTTTAATTTATCACTCTTTGGTATAAGTTCTATACTTTTTATATGATTAATAGGAATACCGTGCTGATAAATCGAAGAATGAGTGAGTGAAAATTTTAACTTTCGCATTTATAGTATAGACATAATATTAAATGCAAAGTCACTGACCATGACTGACATCGCTCACAGCCCAAAAGTAAGTCCTAGGGAGCTGAAATTTGGAAGTAGCTTTGTCTTATAGTCTAGATGTGCAAAAGACGGGATTTTTTTCGAAATTCCCATACAACACCTCCATTGGCAAAAAGGATTTTCGCTTTCCGCCATGCCTCGGCCCCGCAAAGCGAGCGAAGCCCGCTAGTTCAGGAAAAATCAAAAACCAGAAAACTAAAAGGGAGGTGAGGGGTTGACGCCTAACATCCCTTCTTGAGACCTTCTCTTTACTCACGGTACACGACTCCTCAGCCGGTTACGGTGTAACTTTAGTATTAACTAAAACTTCAGTATTAATAACAATTACTTGAACCACCCCACAAAGTACAAAAGAATCTCCGAAAAGTCTTTGAAAGCCCCCTCAAAGTTTTCTCTACAGGGTGCCAAGTTTTATTTTTTAGAAAATTTCAGAATCAACTACAGGAGAACATTTAAGTCTAAAATTAAAATAATCTTTCGTAATTTTTCAAAATAGAAAAAAAGATTCACTTTTAAAAGAAAAGATTCACTTTAAAAAGAAAAAAGATTATTTGAAAAAAAAAAAAAAAAAAAAAATTCACTTGAAAAAAAGAAAGAAAAAGATTCACCTTGAACAACACACTCGAACTTGATGAAAAAAGTGTAATGGGTTCTCATGTCTTTGTGATAATTCTAGCATAAATTTTCCAAAGTTAAATTTTTTTTTTTCTTTTTTTTACTTTCAAAAGATTTTTCTTTATTTAAACAATACTTTTATCTTCGTAAATACATTTAATCATAAAGAGATTGTTAATCAATTAAAAATAGGAAGTTTAAGGCCCCATAGTGCAAATATAACAAAAATACCTAACATTTTGTACCATTTGCATTCAAAACTGAGTTATTATTGTGTCCATATTCTTTCGCCGGCGCATTTTTCGAAAAAATAAATTGAGATTATTTTAGTCTTAGAGAGTCCCCTGGACTTTATTGATTCCCAAAATTTCAAAAAAACATGAACACCCCGAATTTTTCTCAATTCCTCTAAACCCCACGTACATTTACAATTTAAAGTTTCATGAAAAATAAAAAATAACCTCAAACAGAAAGTTTGTTTTCTTTCATTCATTGCTGTATAGTTTTTTTTCCTTGCCTTTGACATTTTATTGTTAAGGGGGGGTCCACACCACACAAAGGTACAAGTGTTAAAAAAAAAAAAAAAAAAACAAAACAAAATAAACTTTTTAAAATAAATTTAATTTTTTTGTAGGTTTTTTTTATACGTTTGGTCAAAGTCTATTATTTACTTTAGTAGACTTACCAAAAGAAGTAGGTAAATTACTAAGAATGTAATAATCTTATCCAATCTTACCTGCTATGAATAACATTTTTGTTTTTCAATGCTTCCAATTCAGCAATTTATTTTAAATTATTGAGCAGTAAATAAAAGGCTTCGTATTACAATAAATTACAAAGATATTAATTATTATTAGGCACTCTAACCATTTTTGTATGGCCGAACCTCTCAAGGTTTACATGAGGTGAAGGAGGTTGTTTAAAAAAATCAAAAGAAGTCCACTTCACTGGTAGAGTTCAGTAGAGATGGTTTTGGGTCAAATTTTTGGCGGTTTGAATTGAAAGTATGACTTGTTTATGATGTGACGAACAACAGGGGATCTCACAGGTACATAAGGAGGAGGGGGGTTTTGGGAAAGAAAAAGAGTGGTCAGTCTTGTTGGGCCAATTCAAGACGGAAGCACCACCTCCTGTTCTCGTCTGGCGAATAGTATAATAACGGTTGCCCTTGTAAACTCATTTTAGAATTGCCTTACAAAAAAACTTAAAAATAAAAAAAAAAACAAAAAACTACCAAAAAAAACATAAACCAAGTAGGAAAAATATCAGCGCGAACGACCTGCTCCAGCAGAGTTAAAGCGCCTAAAAGGAAAAAAAAGCTAATAAATCAAGTGCAAGTAAAATAAGTTAGAAAAAAAGCTCTGTTAAAATGAAAACTAATTGATACTAAATAAAAGAACATAGGACATTTTTTTACGGACGGAATTATTCTTTGATATTATTCCTTTATACATATGTACCAATGTGCGTAGGAAAAACTTTGAGGTTATGCCTACACAAGACAGCATAGAGCGAAGAAGGAGCTTAAAAATTTCAAGGGTTTTCGCCCTTTAACTTTAATTTTGTCAAATTATCAAACCATTTTGTTCCATAACCCCTTAGGGGATTTATTTTGCTGGTTTAAAATTGCCTGATATTTTATAAGATGAACCTTCGAATAAAATTTATTGTATTACTGTATACAATGAGTAAGGAAAAGGCATGTTAAGACAATGATTTTTCCGGACTAGCCTTTAAAAATCAATTTCAGTAAAAGTACAAAAATTCTTTTAAGGTTCCCCTGACCCTTTGAGAATTTTTATTTGTTCTGTAAAAGTACCTACTTAATAAGTGAATAAAATTTTTATGTGTGGACATTAAACAATCTATAGAAAAGAAATTTTTTAAGTAATTGGATTATGGTTTTGGCAGTAGAGGATTATTTCCAAGAATTTGTCAAATTATTTCAAACATTCTATATCGACTGTTCAATTTTGAAAGGAAATATCCCAAACAATAAATCTGAAGTTCAAAAAAAATCCATTACCAATTTACAAAGCATAGAAAAAAAAAGGAAAGGAAAATCAACTAAATAGAAAAAGCATAGAAGAATAAAGTATTGAGAAAAAAAATGACGGTCGTATTGATATTAAGCGGGTTATTTGCAACCTGACAAAAGTTAGGCAGCATCTTTGTATTTTAAATAAACGTATATATATACTTATTGGAAAAATGAACAATTATAAGGAAAAGGGATATTGAAGAACAATGATTTTTCAAGGTTCTATGCCTTTAACTTGAATTTCATCAAAGTATCGAAGCATCTTTGTTAAGGTCCATGCCCTCCCAGTGAATCTTATATTTAAAACGTGTAAAAATGACTACCTGAGATGAACTCTCATTCACTTATTCAAGTGGTCCTACAACGAGTAAGAAAAGGGCACATTGAAAGCTTTAATTTTTTTAAAGTTCAATGCCTGTTCACGCCATTGACTCCAGTTTGAATTGCCTCCAAAACTTTCCCCGCGCTATCAATCGTTCTACGCCCAACGTTAGGTAACACTTCGTATTCAGATGTAGGCATATCTATGTTCTTACAAAGGAAAAAGCCACGAAATTCGGTACGATAATTGGGAACACGATGCCTCGTTCAATTGTTACAAACATGGTAGGCAGGGTAACGTCTTCGCTCCTTCCTCAATCTACCCCCTTTGACCACTTCTAAAGGCGTACGTAAGTACTTGGTACAAGTACCAAGGTAAGCCATCCAATTCATTTCGTATATAGATTTTTTTCCCCTTCCTTTTACTTTCCGGTAAATTTAATATTCTTAAAATACCTTTTAATACACCCCTTTGTAGTAGCGTTATTGAACCAGCGGCCTTTTCTTCGTCAAAAACCCCAGTAAGGAAATTAGGTCTTTCGGCTTCAAAGCCCCATTACTACATTAATCATGGTCCTTCAAACCGGGATGTTTTCTTTTTTCTTAGTAGTAAAACATACCTATATTTATTTGCATTGCGTGAAGGCGGCCCTTCACCTTCAGCAGGCTAGGTAGCTTGTAAGGGAGATTAGGCTCATATGCATCTTCCATGCTTTAAGTGACAGCTTTACTGTTATTAATTATTAAAATATAAAAATTTTAAAGTGCCTTTCGCTTCATTTAGGTAAAATTGAACAAATTACCACTGCTTTTTGAGCGGAACCTTTGACCCGTTTTTCTAGGCCTTGTTTCCCTTTGTCTTGGCACTTTTAATAAAATGGCTGAAGGCAAGCTCCAGTTCTTATTGCCAAAAGAGTTCCCTCTTTAAAGTACTGCAAGAAGCAAATGACTTCGCTCAAACATGACTCGGCAAATGAGAACACATTAAAAGGTCTCAGGCGCAAATCAACAGCAGCGTTGTATACATGTTTTGTCAGGTATTGTATTCAATATGCTTCAAATTGAGATAAGCCAGTTCCAAACCGAACTACCAAATGCTAGGTCCTTCACAACCCTATGGTTATGTAAAAGATAATTCGATGAAGTAAAAGGAAAATTGAAAAAAATCCGATAGTAGTCAGGGGTAATTTTCAACTGTTAATGCTATTTCCGGGTCAAAGTTAAAGTTACCCGCACTTGAGTTTTCCTTCATTCAACGGAGATCTTTGCCGAGGGTAATCTTTTACGAGTCCTTTAAATCATGATTCATGTTCGAACTGACTTTCAACGCCCGAAAGTTCAATCCAATATCCAGACTCTCTGGAAGGGCTCTTAGTTCTTGTGCCGGCATTCCTGCCACGCCTGAGAATTATAATATTAATTTTTGATAATCTCGTTAAGAAAAAATAATGATAAAAGATGTCTTTCGGCTCTTACTTAATTCGAATCATAAATTTCAAACCCCCTCAAAATTGAGTAGGGAATAGCCTTAGCATGTTATGACAAGTTCTGTGCTACGTGTTGGCCCTTAAGGCCTTTGAAATTAGAAACTAAAGTTTAATTTTGTTATTTTAGCTTGTTAAAAACTTTGCCCAAAACTGTAAAAACCTTCGAAATGTCACTTAAAAAAATGATTTTCCTATTTTGACAAGTTACTTTCTTTTTTCAAGAGCATGCCAAAATTCTGAACAGGTTTCACTAGCCTAGTATAATGTAGTAGTATATAAAAAAGTATGGGGTCTGGGACCTCAGGCTTAAGTCAGGTTTCCCACCATAAAATCAAAGGGTCCCATACTTTGTTGTAAAAAGACTTCGTGCATCTTGTGAATATGTCCAAAGACCAATCCCATATTCAAATGCTCGAAGTTTTTAAAATTTCCCTCAAGAAAGGTTTCTGTAAAAAAAAGCATTTCTCTGTGTCAATTGTCTCTCAGGGCCATAAGGTTCAGAGTGTTAAAAAAAAATTCCATCTTTAATTGTAAAATTAAGCATAACACGTTGCTTTGTTTCAAAGATCATAAGTCTGACTGTACCAAATCAGGCCTCGGGAGTTAAAGGCTAAGCTTCACAAATTCTCGTAGTAGTCCAACACCTTGGTAATTGGAGAATCAAATTCCCCCCCTCTTCCTCGGTTGACAATACCACCTTACGTTTAATGCTCGTGCCTCGAAAAAATCAATACCTTTGGGTAACGGAGGTAAAATTCTCTTGTTACAGTTAGTTCGAATCCCGGTAGACACGGTTTTACCATTCTTTTCGTTTTAATTAGACTCAGGTAGTCAAATAATTTGAAATTGGAATCAGCTCGTAAGAAGTTAGGATTACTTAAACAAAGATGCTACCAAAACTATCAAGGGTCTAGGTATGGGTTCGAATCCCGTCCGGGCAGGGAATTTTACTTTCGCCCAGGTTGGATAACAGAGTTAAATATCGATTCAAGCACTCGTAGTAATAAATATAGACGGTTGCCTTCTCAACCTGTAGATAGTTAACTTGCTTTTTGGAACAATTGCTCTCGCTGATGATTTCAGAAACCAAGTTGGTCTGGCATTCTCGGGCTCAAATTTCCTTCTCTGAATTAGGTCACCGGTCACCATCCTAGTAATAGTGTTGTCGCTTTGAATACGTACGGGTTATGGGTTATGGGTCAAAACCTGTGAATTCTATAGATATGAGGACAGTACATCTAATTCACTCTGTGTTCCGGAGCCCCCACTTGACAGCTTAAAATAAAAACGTTTTTGGGAAATAAAAGAATGTTTCAAGGCGGCCATGTTAAATAGTGAGATGAAATTGAGGAATTATACACTCTTCCGTTTAACAGAAAGAACAACGGTTCGTATACCGTTTCTCTTCCGTTCAAGGCAGCCCGATGATTAGGGACTCTTATCATCTTGCCCGCAAAGTTTTTTTCACCAGGAGAGAAAGCTTGAGCCGAGAGTTGCGGTCAGCTTATAATGACGTCATCAAGGAGCACCTAGATGAAGGTTATTTTTCGTCGCACCATCAATCTGATCGTTTCAGGTTTTTTTTATTCCTCACCACTGGGCCCGGCCTGATAAGGCAAGTTCCAAGTTTTGATGTGTCACGATGTTCAATGCAGTTTTTCAATACTAAATCTTTAAATGATTTATTGTATGCAGGTCCCAGCTGTACAACGGACTTTTGTAGTTTTATTAAATTTTGTCTTTTTCCTATTGTTATGATAGGGACATCAAAAAATTTTTTTGCAAATTAAAAATGAATCCGAGGATTGGAAATATCGAAATTTCTTGGAGGGTTTCATCCAACGATGATTTTGACTTATATGATGACCACGGTTACCTTCGGTTTAACTTTTCACCGTTCCTTGCTTTGCGAACGGGCGGCGTTTACTAGGACGGGCGCAAACTTTCCCTTTGCCTAGAAGGGTTCAGACCACCTGTACATGGACGATTTAGGACAAGCTTACAAATCCGCCAGGCGTGTAATCTTTTTGAACAAAATGGTGGGGTTGTTCAAGGCTGGGGGTTTACCTCACTAAGTGGGTCCAATTCAGAGGAGTTTTGCAGAAAGGTACCATTGCGGATAGATTATCGGAAATTTAAGTGGGATGGCGACTCTTCTGTAAAAATATTAGGTTTGCAGTGGATTTTCCCCACCAGGATATTTTTTATTTTTTTAAAAAAAACATTGACAAAAAAACGTGCACCAAACGCAACGTTGTCACTTGTCAGTCTTTTTTGATCCTTGGGCCTTCTTGCTCCCCGTCATCTTGTGGGCTAAGCAGTCATTCAACAGTTGTGGTGTTTGATTTATCGTGGGACAAATCCTCCTCTTAATATCGTAGAAAGTTGGACACCTTCCAAATAGTTGCCTCTGTTACTAAATTGTCATTCCCCGACACCTTTTCGTAGTAGAAAAAT
>JAMCCL010000424.1:0-34671 GCA_024516035.1 Bactericera cockerelli
TGATAGAAAGTATACCAATAAATCAATGGCGGGGTTATTGCCATAGGCAATAACCCCCGCCCTTTAGTTAGGCATTTATTTTTCAAATTTTTTTCTATTCTTTTCATTTTTTTGTATATATTGTTTTTTTTTGTTTTTCACTGTTAAAATTATTATTTATATGTACATGGTACTGTCCTTTTGTAATTAATAAAGATTTATAAATAATAAAAATAATAATAAATGAATCTTCAGTAATCGCGTTTTTTAAGGATCTAGATAAGCGCTGAAATTCGTTATACCTGCCAACAAAATTCCTTCATTTTCTTAACATAGGATAGGCAACTTAACAAATAATAATTAATAATAATATTAATTGTGTGTTCACGACACTCTTGGCTGAAAAAAACTATTGGCCCCAAAAAAGGGTGGTCGTGTTAAATTTCCTGGCAGCCTCTGGCCCAGCTATGCGAGCATGTAGGAGGCAGGAAGAAGGGGAAATTTCAATTTATCGCTTCACTGCCATGTCCCCCCAAGCAATCCATCAATCTATTCACATCTTCGACCTTCTCATATTGGATAATCAGGAAACTTGAAATATTATGCTATAAAAAATCATTATTATTTGATTTTATTTTACGTGTAGTTTGTATGGGACGATACCGACAACATCATGAAAAAAGTAGGTAGATTCAATACGGGGAACTAAGATCACTGTTGTTCCTTCGATTGAGGAAATTGCATGAAAATTTTCTTAAGATTATAAATCTAGATTATTTTTGCTACTGGTTCTGCAATAGAGAATAATTGAAGGAACTACCTACTAAATTGTTATTTTTTTAACCCCAATTACCTATCCTACTCGTTTTTGAGGTCAAATGATATTCCCATGTTAAACGAATCAAAAACACTGATGAAAATTACCAACTTCAACCAAACAAACAAGTTCAACAGAGAAACTTTAATACTTACAACATTTTGAGTCTTCATACTATATTTAGGTATAATGTTTAATAAATATACAAAACAATAAATATTAATGAATTAAAATTATTCTCTTGTTGCTACAAATACCTACCTCAAGCATTCCAGTAATTTTAGTGGTCTGTCGTGTAAATAAGAAAGGTAACGTGTTGGAAGATACAAAAAGCTGTACAAGAAAGGCGTCGGAATTCTAAGGAAAAGTTACCCAGCTTTAACTCAAAGCAGGCGAAATGGTGGTGTTGTCTTCACAAATTTGTACAAAACTTTACAAAAACTGCAGCATTTCTCTTGTGAAAATTATTGTGGAACTTAATTTTTTATTGTTGTGAGCGTAAATTCCTCTTGAAAAAAATTATTAAAAACAGGGGTGGTTTTAGGTTACAGACTTCCACACAAGAACCACTTTGGGGTTTTTTTTTTCTCTCTCTCGTAGAATTTTTCAGATTCCTTTTGGATTTTTAGTCGCAAATAAGGAAAATAGTCAACTATAATAAGATGACGTGCATCAAAAATAGCTAAATAGGGAAAAGATTTCTTTGACTACGTATTTACATTTTCAAATAATACATTGGGGTGATAAGCAGTATTCTTCCCTGTAGGCCACCGGGGTAACGCTAAACATACTACAAACGGACCCAACTGTCCCAATTGATTTCCTGGCGAATATTTGATAAACAATATTATTATCTCAATAATAAACAGAAAAAAGGACTACCTAGGTTTGTTTTTTTTTTTTCCGGAGTTGTTTTTAGGCCAAAACGGTAAGAGAAGCGAAAAATGTCTCAATTGACCCCCTAAAACCATTATCGCTTTGTCCCCCCCCCCCCCAGAAAAATTATAAAATTCAAAAAGGCATTGCTGTCCAGCATACGGCCAGCCTTAGTAAATTTGAAATTTTGTCCCGTTGAAAGCAGGGCAAAACGGCTATAGGTATATGATTCTTAAGTATGCCATTCAATTTTGTTTAAAATATAAAAAAACCATACGATAAATGAAATAAAACAATTGAAACCTAATAATTATTTACACCAAAAGTTATAAGCAGACGTGTTTCGCAATCTTCAATCTATTTTTTTTTCTTATCATTAAGCAATACCTACAATAATTTGAAATTATTTATAACAATAATATACTGACCTAATCATAATTTTATCGAAATTAATATTGCAATATGAAGAAAATTTCTCATTGATCCCCAAATCCATCTTGAAAAAGCCCTGTCTGAAAAATCTGTCTTGGACACATCAGAAACCACAAGCCTGCCAGATCCCTCACGTAACCGCCGGGGAATACAAGTAATTGGTTTGCACTTGTTATTGTTTTAAGGTTGGCGGATTGTAAAGTTTTAAAACACCAATGGGTATTTTTTTTTTTTTTTTTTTTTTTTGCAATATCCCATAGTGGCTGAAAAGCGGGTATCCAGCCTAAGCTTTCTCGAATTTAAACAAAAATGTTTTCAAATAGAAAGACTTATTGTAGCATGCCCAGAATACGTGTTTCAGTCAAAAATATTGTTTGTCCCTAAAACTACAAAGAAATAAAATATAGACCTACTGCATGTCAAAAAAAAGAGGAAAAAAAATATCTATTCTATTCCAAAAGTTAACAAAAAACTAACATTCCGATTTTAATATTAGAAATTTCTTAGAAGTAAAATATGTGGTAAGTATAAAAAAAAAAAATACATTTGTGTTTTGTTTTTTTCTATTCTATTCCTGAAACCTTTTTTTCTTTCATCAAGTTATCAAAAATCTTGCCTTCAAAAAATTATTAGTTCCATGAGTTTTTATCCGAATAAAACATCTTGAGTAATTTATGTCAAAAATACCTTGTGGGGACTAAAGGTATCCTAAGCATAAAACGTCCAAAAACCGGCATATTTATATAAATACATTTTTTTGGCACTTGGTAAATTTCTTAAATACGCCACTGGCGGTGGCTAGATTACGAGCTCATAACTTCTCACCGTTCAGGTGCCTCTAGTGAAACCCGTGAGATGAAGTCCCCTCATTACCCATCCCGTCCTACCAGCTCATGATGGGGCCATCAATGCGTGGGGCTCACCAGCCATTGTGATGGGTTGGTAAGGGGGATAAAAAATACAAGCATCCGAAGGTACTTCGAAATAATTTTTTAAACAGCAATGGAAATCCAATATCTTGGTATTCCTTGTCATGAAAAAAAACATTTGGACATAATTTTGGCCTGGGCCAAAAAGATTGGTAAATAAAATGGTATTTTCTATAGACCACAGACCTGTTTCATAGTAAAATAAATTTATTTTTATCATAAAGTTATGTTATTTATCAACTTACAATGAAAAAACGGAAAGTTTTCTCAATTTGAAATTCCCAAAACAAAAAGCACTGGAAACTTTTAAATGGAAGGAAGCAAGGACTTTAGTACAAAAAATATGGTTTTTTATTTTAAGAACTTACAATAAAATTACTTAGTGGTATTTTCTATCTGCCATTTTTAAAACCTCTTACATAAATCTTCTTGATCGCAGCTAGTCCAATAAAATAATAAAAATAATAATTATTACTGTTAATCAGTGATGGTGTAATTAAGTAGGACGTCAGGATATAAAAATGTATCAAGTTTCAAATGAAGACAAATTACCCATTTAAAAAACGCAAGTTCCATACGTTGGTCACTGGTCCCCCACCCCACAGCTTTCTAATATGTTAATTAAATTTCATTAACCGTCCTTAGTCTTTTTAATTTCTTCCTATAATCATAAATACATTAATTATAATGAACGAGCTTATAAAACAACTATACGAAAAAACCTACAGAATTGCAACGCTACAAGGCGTTCAAAATTTACAAGAGGTCCCAAAATGTTGTGGTTAGGACACATTAAGACATTTAATTTTTTAATGACGAGTTCAACCTAGCTTATGAAAAATAATAAGTCCTATCTTTAAAGGGGTGGCGTCATCATGAAAGATGGTAACCAACAATGAGGAATGACTCACACTTCTACCACTTCTTTACAAGGAGGCAATAAGGACAAGGGCCCCCAGAACCAAGCCAATACTGTTCCACTCCCTGTTTTATAGCCCCCCCAGCCAGATCATCCAATACATAACAGTTGTAATACCGCCGCTTTTCTCTACTCACAAGTAAAATAAGGTTCTATATTTCCCCCACGAGGTACGTGTGGAGGGTTACCTTGTCATTCAAATAGGTATCTATATACCATAAAAATTTCTTTGCGCTGGCCGCGAAATTAACCCAGATGGTTAAAAAAACCATGAGTTTTTCCCCCAAGTTGGCATCCCGTTTTTTACGGTTTTCCAGAGATCAGCGATCGATGGGAAACAGGGAATCAATGAGATAAGGTTGCTCAACCCATCGGATTTTTTTTTTTTTTTTTTTTTTTTTAGTTGGAAGCGATGTTAAAAAAATAAAAAATAAAACTTGTCTCAGTTTGCTAAATTTCCGTGAAAACATCTAGATGCGGATTCTTTTCCGGCCAGAAGACGATTTAACCGGAATTTTCAGGATAATTTAAGGTACAATGGATAGATTGAAGCTTTTTAATCAACAAAAACAATAAGTAAATAACTATGAACGTTTTTTTACAACTTATGGACTAAAATTTTATTTCAATACATTTTTTTGAGAGTGCCGATTGCCGATAAACAATGTACATAGATTTAATTTTTATTCAATAAATGACAGGTCAATAAGAATGTGTATTTACGTTTGCTAGAATTTAGTAAAGAAACATTCACTGTGCGTTTCGAGTAATAAAATTAATTGAATCTTATCAGCACGGTGAATTAATTTGAGATAAGAATATTCACGCCTAACAGCGAGGCAAGGAAAAACTAGGTATTAAAATTTTTCCTTGGATTCATGCCGCTAAAGGAAAGCAAGCTGTTTTTTTGCCATTAAATTTCTCTAGAATTCTAACGAATTCCTTAAATTGTGTTTAATTATTATGCATACCAAATCAGAAATTTCTTATTAGATAAGAAGTATTTCTGTAGTTGCACTCTCTATTGTTACCTATATTACAACTGGAAATGGCTTTTTTCTGGTAATTCTACTTTCAAGTAAATTCGACACACTTCGTCCTCCTAATAATAATTACTTTTCCAACTTTTTTTCTATCACGAAAATATTACAATTCTTCTTAGTGTCTAACATTGTTGAGTTTTTTTCGAAACTTCAGATCGCCATTTCAAACTGGCCTTGACAATACATTACGAAGCGTGCCAACATTATCCTGATGGAAAATATATAATGAAATTATTAATAAATAACAAGAGAAACTTTAATCAGATAGAATTCCTCCAACAATACTTAGTATTCGTACAATACGTTGGATAATTGTGCTTTGGTTGTTATTGCATATTTATTGTTTTTAATACAATAACCGCTCCTATTGTTCCTTGGTACCTGCCTTTTGTGGAAGTAATTGCAGCTCTGGTACTCTGGATTCAGACAATTGACAAAGTTCGAGCACACCCCGGGAAGTACTATCAAAATAAACGCTAAACGGACCATTGTGTTCCTCGTGGCGTTGTTTCTGTGGGTGGGATGTCGTGTCCACCAACAGGCAGACCCCGAAGAAGTTATGGGAATCATGATAAGTGGAAACAACAAATTTAGCAATTTTCTTGTACATAATATATTTTGCATGCTTTCTTAAACAAACACATTTTGGCCTTACTTTTCTTTTTTCCCTGAAATGTGAACGCAGTTCGTAGCACAAGTAAGTAAGTTTCAAATTCAAAAGATAAGCTGGAAAAATTATAGGCAAGATCTTTCTAATTTTTTGCAGCTTAAAAAGTTTTCATTTTTCTTTGCTAGAACTAGGTACCTTTTCAAACATAATGTTGCTATAGCTATAAGTAGGTGTATGTTAAGGTTAAGCTAAAAGCTATCCAAAATCTAATGAAAGCCCAAAATGGTATTAGAGGTTAATACATTTTTTGAGATAAAAAGTAGAAAAATATTAATCAAAAATAATACTAAACAAATAACAATGGCGTAATTCTTTTTAATACCTTGCAAAAGCTGGGTGAAAGAAGTCCAAGAATATCTTGATAAGGTTGTAATTTAAAGCCTTATAGGTGGGTGGTACTTAGAAAACCTCGACCATGCGCGAAATTAAAAATAGGTTTTATTTTAGATCAAGACAATCTGGTAGTATAACTCTTAAGAGTAGAACAATGGTATGTTTGTTTTGTGTTAAAAAATGGAATTACCGGGGACCGCAGAATGCATCTGCTAATGTATGGTCTATGCAAAAGCCTTTATAATGCAAGGCGTGATCAGAGCCCACAACGTCCTTGTATTTTTTTTCGTTAGATCCCTTGTGGAAGAATAAGTGATAATTTATCATTTAAAACTGTGTTACAAAAATTACCAATCTTGGCGCTCCAACCAAAGGAGAAAATTTCTCATTTCTACCTATACTTGTTCAAGTAGTCAATACCATTGACATTCAGTATTCACGCATCAAAAAGAAAGTGTCTGCTTGGGTTTAAAACCCTTAAAAAATTGAGTGATTAATAATCACCTAATATTCTCGGAATCAGAAACTTATTATCCTAAAATACTTAGAGAAACTTCTACGAACATACGGAGCTTATCAAAGTATTGATAATTTATTGTATATAGGTGTATCCTCATTCAACAATATCAAGGAAGAGAATGCCGTGGGCATTAGCACCGCCCTTTGATCAAGTTTTGTTTAATTTTTTAACTTTATTTCTTGTAAATTGATATATTAATTTTGTAAATAAAACTTTGATTAAATCGGTTTAATAAAAATAATAAAAACTATTTTACAGACTCCTGTGCCAATTGACGTATCAGCATCAATAGTAAAACTAATATAGGTGTCTTTTGGGGAAGGCAACCACCAATCGATGTTAAGCAAAGCATTTTCTACCCTAATCTGAGGTTTATTATTATTATGAGGTCACTACTCAAATAAATGGGGAAAAAAATCATAATTATATGGTAGGATTCAAAAACGTTCCCCACGCTACCTTCCCAGACAGCACGGAAGTTGACTTCCGTCTGGATTTAAGGTTGGAAATATCCAGGTGTATAAAGTCAACTGGACCTCCAACTGTCCCGACAGGGATTTTTCATCATGGATTAAAACAGTTGACCCCACCTGGATATTTCCAACAAAAATCCATCTAGAACTCAGTCCCGGGCATCAGCTGGAAGTTAAAGACTCTCCCCAGCTAGGAATTAACTAGAATTTAGTCATTTGACCAGTCAGCTGGAAATGCTCCAATTTTTCCAGTTCAGTTAAAAAAGCGTCTCGGATGTTCGGGTTTCACACGAACTTTCCGAGAGTGTTCCTTGTTGAATTCGCCATCTTTAATCTTTGATAATTTTTTTGAAAATTTCGTTTTTGTGATTCTCGATTATTGGAGTTGTTTTTTAAATTTTTTTTATAATTGGAAACCTTTCAATTAGTTTTTGAACATTTTCATAACTACTGCAAGTGTTAATTGTTGGGGAACAAAATGAAACTTGACAACACTGGTTTTTATATTTTCATTTTTTCCCTCTTGTCTTTTTGTTATTAAGAATGTGTGATCTGTTTTTTGACGTTCTGCCTTTTGAATCTTTTCTGGAAAACCTTTTGTAATCTCTGTACTCCAATAAAATATGTTACTTATCAGACTAAACTGCATCTCTGGTTTTTTTTATTTAACATAAACCAACATTAATTCTTACGAATTCAAATTTGATTTCGAGAAAGTGTTAATTCTTACTGAACTCCAAATTTGATTTTTGAGATGTCACAGAAGGAGTTCTTTGGTTTGTCTAAAATTCTAAATCGTGAATCGTGAAGAAAAAAGGAAGGACACAACAAACAGTTAATAAAGGATAACATTCTTATTGGACAAACCCCCATGCACTTGGAAATAATGAACTTCTGCACTCTATGTTCCTGGACACTGGACGTCAACACCATCAATTCACTTGGAATTGACCTTAAAAAAGGTCCTGGGTCAAGAAGGGAAACAGCGAATTATTGATTAGGTGCTAGATTGAAAAATTTTTTTATTCTGGGATTTTATTTAATATGAAAAAAACATAATAAATTAAATAAAATGAATTTTTTCACTTGTACGTGCTTCGCCACACAAAAAATGATGTAGGTATACTTTTTTACTGCTTCCTGATTTTTGACTCAAAATTAATTAGCCAATCTTCTGTGACTGTCTTAAAATAAATTTTTAAATAAATAAAATATTCTCTAAAATAATAATTTCAGCTTTCTAAACCACCTATTACTTATTATAGAAGCCCCTCAAATTTTGTGATCATTTTATATTATTAAAAAAAGTGTTCCCCACTATTGTGGTTTTTAAATTTCACTAGCTTAACAATTAAGTCAATTTTTTTTAATTAAGAAACAATGCTTTTTTGGTAATAATTTCAAAGCAAACAACCCAGCAATTCAAAATTAGCCACAGAAGTATGTAAATTGTCAGAAGGATTAAAAATACATAATAAAATTCACTAATCCATGTTCCACCACTTTAGGCATTGCTTAACTTTTGCAAATTTCATGAAAACTGGTGTATTCCATGCCCCATCTTCATTTTCTGTGGCTATTAGTTTATTTCTTTCTTATTTTTGGTTTCACAAAAGAAATATATTTTAATTTACAAGATTATTATTTTTATTGTGATTAGTACATGTTAATGAGCAAATTTTTATAATTGGAAAACATTATTTTATTTTTAAACTAGCTAAAACCTGGCATTTTTGTCACCATTAAGGTTTTTTTCTCAGGCCGGGCCCAATAAAAATAAAAATAACACTTTTAATTGGAAGGTAACCACCAGGTAAGGTTAAAGGTTATGCCAAAAGCATTTTCTCTAACCAACCCTCAGAGCTTATTTTATTGGTCACAACCATAATGAGAAAAATTTTAAACAATGGAACCCTACCTAGGTTGTTTCGACTAGGCGGTTAAACCACTTGATTAGAACTATTATTTTGCCAACAATAGTTCTAAAGAGTAACTCAAATCGTTTGCTCCGCCCCAAATTGAAATTTTTCTAAATTTAATTCTGACTACCATGACTCTTACTGAAATGCGTACTATTATGGCAGAAGAAATTGCGAAATTGGAATCAATTAACAAAATCATTTGAAAATTATGAAAACTGAAAAAGAAGGTACAAGAAAGTGATACAGGAACAAGATATAAAAAATAAAAAAAGCTGGAAGTGAAAATTTGAAATTGAATAACTATGAATGATTTTGAACAATATTCCCAAGATCGAATCTCCAACAAAATATTCCTATGGGACCAGATGAAACCGTCCAAAAAAAAATGCGAGAGGGTCTGAAAATAGGAGTCACCAAGATTACAAGACGATTTCAAGCTCTCACCGTGTCCCCACCTCATCCGGCCTAATTCACCCATCGTAGCAAATTTTAACAGGCAAATGGAAATGACTTCCTCATTAAAGCAAAGAAAACCAAACTAAATTGAAAAAATTTAGAATCTGTGAAAAAATCTCCTCTTCTCGGCTGAAAACAAAAATATATGGAATGATATCTGTCCCCTAACCAAAAAAAGTTATTCTCGAGGCTAGGAAATGCGTGAAAGAGGAGAAAGCAAAGGCGACCTGGACTTACGATGGAAAGGTGTATATTCGGTGATGAGTGTCTTCCCCCCTCCTCATTTCTCCAATGGAGGATCTACGCCGTTTCGTGTCAGCTACAGTTCTGCCACTGCCGCTGATTTATAATTTTATTATTCATTCTTCTTTTATATTTTCTTTTTTTCCTTTCTCGTTCATTGAATTTTAATTTCCTTGTTTAAATCATTTTACTATTTTTCACTAACTCATGCCAATTATTATCTTGCCTAAAAAATTCATCTTCATTTTCTGTTTTTCAACTATCATGGACATTTTTCCCTCAAAATCCACATTTCATTAATTACTGACTTAACACAATCTTCAAAGACAACAATAATAATACCACCCACCTAAAATTTTTTTTTAAAAAATACTTACATAAATATTAATATTGGATTTAATAAATAAATACCAAAAATAAATATTTCTAACATTCAAAACACCAGTATTGATGAATTAAAAAAAACTTTTAGAATATCAGGCTAACAATATTACATCAAAATACAAGTTTAAATAAAACCGGATAATTACGAAATATAAATAATAACTTAGATGATATAGATATTATTATTTTTTCGGAAACTACTAGAAAATACTCCGTATTCTTTTACTATTCCGGGTTTCAATTTCAATCGTCAAAAAATTAATAAAACCTGGTGTTGAGTTTTTGTGAGAACTTTTATTCAAATACTTAATATTGATCAAATTAATATAGAAAAAATGAACTGTTTAAAATTAGAATTTATTCACGAATTAAAAATATTTACAATACTTTGCAATGTATAGAACTGGCTTAGTAACATTTTAAATATACGAACAATTAGACCAAATACTTAACAGAAAACAAACGAAGACACAACTTTTTTTATAATAGGCGACATAAACATAAACATACTACCCAAAAGACGAAGAAGGACAAAACTACTTAGAATACAATGAGCCAAACTTTAACCTTGTATTACTGACCCACACGATGGACCTCATTCGAGCACATAACTTGCATGACCATACATGTTCAAACCTGAAAAACCCTCTGAATAAATATATTAAAACAACAATACTTCATACACCATTACAGACCACTATTCGATTCTTCTAACATTATCTTCAAAAAATTCAGCAAAAAACTATTCAAAAAGTTATGCAAAGAGATGTTCAATTTGAACACTTGGAAAGGCAACTTTCATTAGAAAATTGGGATGAAATTTTTTTTTTTAACTAATAAATGAAATGGCTACTTCTTTCTCAATAGACTTACTCACCATAAATAACGTCCTCAACATTAAAAAAAAAAAAATACATCAAAACACGCCTTTAAACCATGGATAACTCTAACCTTTAAAATTCTATAAGAACAAAGGGATAAACTTGCTAATCAGTTAAGAAATATCCAAACAACGAAAATTACAAACGTATTTCAAAAAAACTAAAAAAATTTTTAAAAAGAGTGTATTGGAAGCCAAAAATCTTACTATAAAGAGGAAATAGAAAAAAAAAAACAGAGCAGAAAACTATGGGATACAATACAAAATTAAAAAATACAAAACAAAAAACAAACATCTATAAAAAAAAAAAACAACATCGATGGGCAACTTTTGATTGCGAATAAATAAAAGAACACAGCTAATAAAATGAATATAATTTTTCAAATATAGGGAAAAAAATTGCAAATGGTACACAAATTGTAATACTGTTCAAATCAATTATTCCTGTAATACCTCAACAATCCTTTCATTTTCTCTTCATGTCCTCTTCGTTCTAATTTTTTCCCTCTTTAATTCCAGATCATCTCCTTCAATTCCAAAGTCATCCCTCAATTCCTATCCATCATCTTCAATTCCAAATCATCTCCTTCACCTCTACATTCACCCTTTTTTTTAATTCACATTCATCCTCTTTAGTTCCACACTCATCCTATACAATTCCACATTTCATCCTCTTCAATTCCAAACCTCCTTCAGCTCTACATTTTATCCTCTTCAATTCCCCCATTCATGCTCTTCAATTCTACATTCATCCTATTCAGTTCCAACTCATCCTCTTTTAGTTCCACACTCATCCTCTTCGTTCCATACTCATCCTCTTCATTTCCACATTCATCCTCTTCATTTCACATTCATCCTCTTCAATTCCAATTCATCCTCTTCAATTCCTAATAAATTAATTTTTTTTTGAAGAAACAAACCCAAACGAAATACTTGATACAATAAGAGTTTGAGGAATATTTGCTACGGGAGATGAGCCATATTGTTAATGTTTTAAAGAAAATTGCAAATAATTTTAAAAACCCTAACACATATCTTTAACAAGTTTACAAAATGGTATATTTCCTACAACCACAAGATTCCATTTTTAAAATCCCATTCACAAGAAAGGTAGTAAAATTCAATTGAAAACTACAGACCAATCGCTGTAATTATCAATATAGGCAAAATATTAAAAAAAATTTCATAGAAGATTAAAAAATATTTACAAAAGCAAATATAATCTCTGATCAACAGTTTGGGTTCAACGAAAATATTGGTACTGAAGATGCCTTGCTTACTACACTTTTTTACATAAACTAATGGTAAAAATAAAAAAGTTTTAGCTGTGTTTTTAGATATAAAAAAGGCATTGATTCGGTTGACCAGTTTTACTTTTAAACATTTTAAAAAAAAAATAGGAATCGAAAAAATGTTTTTAATTGTTTAAATCATACCTAAATAACCGACAACAAAAACTTAAAAAAATTTGGTTTTACTTCTCAACCTTAACGTTAAGATTATTCAATCCCACAAGGAAGTGTCTTGGCCCCGCCCTTTTTAACATCTTTTAAAATGATTTACAAAAAAATAGTAAGGC
This sequence comes from Bactericera cockerelli, assembly GCA_024516035.1. Taxonomy (NCBI): domain Eukaryota; kingdom Metazoa; phylum Arthropoda; class Insecta; order Hemiptera; family Triozidae; genus Bactericera; species Bactericera cockerelli. The sequence goes on from JAMCCL010000424.1 coordinate 12,456, forward strand.
CCTTTTTTTAGTTTTGAGTGATCATTATTTGCATACTGAAAATAAACTGGAACTCGACTTTTGACATTGCTACCAAGACTTGAAAAAATTTCTAAATGGACTCAAATTGTCACTTTCAACAAAATTTAACAAAATCCAATTATTTCATTACATTTTCAATAACAATGACTGGAAACCACCTTTAATAAATCCTTACAATACCAATAAAAATAATAAGACTAAACTTTAAAAGACAAAACCAAAACTAAATACTTAGGATTATACTGGACCAAATCTCAAATGGACAACACATATTTCACACTTACGGACAAACACTCACCTGATTTCATATTTAATAATTTGAGAAGAGTTTGTAACAAGGGTATACTTAGAATGACTTTATGCCTTTGTTCAACTCTTCTTCAATATTGTATATGTTCATGGGGTGGTGCGTATAAAAATAACAATTACCCATTAGTAATCACAAAATATATTGCCAGGAATTTAAAAAAAGATAGAATGTTTCTTCAGGGAAATTTTTAATACACTTTTGAAGTATTTAATCTGGAGCAATTATATTATCAAACTTACACTTTAAACAATAAAAATACGTGACTAGGACAGAACATAATCCACTCACCTCACAATAAAGACAATCGGCTATTCAAATTACACAAATACAAAATCACTTACCCAAAGACATTTCTTTTTATTTAAGGAAAAAAACTTTTTAATATTACCAACAGAAATTAAAGTTTTTTGAAAAATGTACCACTCCTAAATTTAAAAACAGAACTAAAAAATAATCCTATCAACCAAATAACATTACAAAAATTATTACCACGGCATGATTTCTTTTTTTTTTTTTTTTTTTTCCTCTCTTTTTTTTTTTTTTTTTTTTTTTTATTTTTTTAGGCTTTTTTTCTTTCTTTTTCTTGATCTCTTCTTGATTTACTTTTTTTCAAAATTTTACATACAAAAAAAAATCTTTTCACTTTTCTACTGTTATTTTTAACTTAACTTTTATGATTAACTCTTTTTTTTTTTTTTGATCCCCCCACCATTTAATCTGAATGGGGTAAAAATACTTTCAATAAACTACTCTTTAAAATAGTTCTTTTAAATTTATTGAAATGCATTTCTGTGTAAGGACTTTAAAATAAACAATAAAATACTAAAATTAAAAAAAAAAAAAAAAAAAAAAAATTTCCAGTGCCTTGAAAATTGTATTAGAATTTTAATTTTGATAATTTTTAGTAAGTTAAGGGCTTAGGGGGGGTTAACCTCAGTGAAGTACCGTTTGGTTTTGTAACCCCCAAGAGGACATAGTAGCCAGACTTGCACAACTTTGAGTTTTATTATAGAGATTATACCTACTTAGAAAATAAGTGAACATTGGTACAAGGTCTTGTACATGGGGAAATTTGATATGCATTTTACACTTTTGGGACAATTTTTTAATAAAAACACTCTTATTGTAAAAATATAACATGTTAACGAGTCTTATTTGAATTGTTTGTTTAAAAAGATAATTATTTCTTTTTCTTTCCAAAATTTTATAAAAAAAATTATACCCAAATTTTGTGTGGGGAAAGTGTTAAAAAACCTATTTAAAATTTATTACTTTATTTTTATAAAAAAAAATTTCTTCATGAGATTTGAATGTATGGCCTCTAAATTAAATAAACGAAATTGAATTTATGCCTAATAACATTTGTTTCTAGTATTTTTATTACTATTATTATTTTTTTTTTAAAAAAAAAAAAAAGCATATAATGGGATTCGAACCCATGACCTCAAAACCAAGAGGTAGCAATTGATTATTATGTAGTATAATGTACAGTAAGGTAAATAGGTATGTCAACATTGTGTAGTGGTTCACCCCTCCACTAGAGAGCGCTACAAGAGCTGGAAATAATTAACAAATCCAGTTGACTTTGGGCAACTGACTTCCCAGTTAAAAGTTGGGGGGTTACTTTCCAGTTCATTCCTTTGATTCCAGGTGGAGGCAGGGGGGAAGGTGGAAATCTCCAGCTGATTTCCGGTGGGCAAGTAACTTTTTCCCACCAACATAAGGTATACACCAGTTGACTTCGTCTGGTTGATTACCAGACTAGCGCTTTAAACTTCTAAGATTCAATGTTCATGTTAAAGAAAGTATATGATATTGGGGAAAAACTTACAGGAATTAAAAAAAAAAAAAAATCAAGTTTTTACTTATTGGCGGGCCACACACCCGGGTTTGAACCGTGATACCCCCGCCACAGGGGGACTGCGGGGACCAGAGGACCAATGGAGACCAAGCTCACGCCGAGTTGAACTTGGGGGAAGCCCGACTTCGCGAAACACAAAAAAGGTACAATTTAAAGCACAAAATGAAAAAAAAATTGACAACACCCCACAACCACACAAAGAATAAACATGAATTATTTTAATTTTAAACTTTGTTGTAAAATACATCTATAAAAAAATGTAAAAATAAAAATAAAGTTCTCGCCCAAGAATGGAGGCATACAATGGTATGGACACAACAACAAGACCACAAGCGTCTATAGGAGCTCCTGTTTCAGGCTAAGAAATAAAAAAGGCTGTGAAACACCATGAAAAAGAAGTATGTGAGTAGAAATCATTTTTTTTTGCTGTCTATTTAGGATCAATTTTTTTAGAAACAGGGTTAAAGTTTAATGGCCACACACCCTCAAAGGAGTTTTCAAGCAATCAACGGACATAGCCCATTAGGGACACGTCCACTAGATTAAAATTAACCTGTTTCTATAATTACGACTTTACCTACCGTTTAACTATGGTTTAGGAAAAAATTAAACAGATCATGTTTTATTTTATGTAGCAAACCAAAGGTTGAGAATATTAATCACAAGGATAAAACATGAACACTACCTCATTAATACCTACCCATCCATAAGAAACTCTAAGATAATCAATATTACTCTAACCATTGCATAAATCGAAGATCAGAACGTTTTCGATATGATTCAAGATTAGAAAAATTTTGGTGGGGGCTACTAAACGAAAAGCATGTTAACTCTTACATAAAATAAATGTCGGTAAGATTTTAAGTGCATTAGTGAAAAACATTGCACGCTATTCTGAACATGAGAACAACAGGGATGATTTCCCGCAAAAAAAGGTGTATAGTTTATTAAATGGTCTATGGAAAATAAGAAACACTTCTATTTGTAAAAAGGACAAAATTGTAAAGCCTAATGGCTTTCTTTAAATTATCACTCACGGAAGTTCGAAAGTTGAGAAGAATCATTAGGATTTGTGAGTTGTGTGTGATGAAGACATTTGATAGGATACCGATATGGCTTCATCTCACGAGGAACGAATTGAAATGGGGACCAGGAAATAGTTGCAAAAATTCCTGATACCAAGGCGAACAATAATCTTCCACTAGTGCACCTGGGTTGGGTGTTTGTTTAAAAAGCTCAATTGGTAAAATTAAAAGAGTTAATACAAAAACCCTTGGATCTTGTCGTCATGATAGAATTTCACATAGTAAATGCCCAAAAAATGCTTGACGTACGAGAGAGATTCTTCAAATATCAAGGAGAACGGATACAGGATTAAAGAGGAGGGTAAAATTTTATGTCATACAAACTAGGTTTTTACGTAAAAAACTAGAAAAACAACCACGAATTTTAATCTAACAGAAAAGATGAACAAAATCTAAGACCGTCCTCTTTTCTTCCCTATTAAAACCAAGCCGGGTCATGCGTTTGGTCTACGCACAGTATGTATAATTTGTAGAATACAGAACTTTGCTAATAGATCCGATTGATACCCACTCTGAAAATACCTGGGAGCATCACGAAATGCTCGGAAATTGCATCGGAGGAACAATAATTTTATTTGTATCAACAGGTCTATTTTATATTTTCCTCCGAGGTTGAGACCAAGATCTATTGTGCCGAAGGAGGCGTGCGGTTTGATCGGAATACATACAAATGCTAGACTACTTACCTGTAAGAGACGAAAAACCTTGTTTATGAAGAATTAGAGACAAGAATAAAAAAGAAAAATCCAATACTTAAGTTCGTTAGAACTCACAATTTTCCCATTTAATGCAATCGCAAATAATTTAAAATTTGTGTGAAACCCAAAACAAAACAGGCGTCGACAATTCAAAAGTTTAATGAACTGCTCCATCAAAAGTAGTTACTTCCACAACACATCATAACCACTAAACTATACATATGCAAATGACATACAAGTACTACACAATATGCATTAAAAAACCCATTGCGGAATTGACTGAACGAAAGATGAAAAAATCTGAATTCTAGATACATAGTGAGTATGTGTGAACTTTCTTTTTAGGCGTCCCAATTTGCCAAAGTTTTTGTGGTTCGATTCTAAATTTAGTTTCTAAAACCTATTAAAGAGATTTTGCAAATGAATTTGAGATATATTTGTTGATATTAAATTGCTAAAATTCCACAGCAGGTAGGTTATTTTATTATTTTATTGAAAAAAATAGGATTGGTGTCAAAATCATTTCGATAATACCTTGGACTGCCATGTCTACACACGATTTGATCAGGACTTTAGTACATGCTTGAGATTATTCCTTCACAAAAAGCTTGGTTAAGAGAAATGGTAGGTAGGATCAGATTAAAGAAAATGACAGACACCACATTCGTCTATAAATACTTAGAACGCTTATAAATTTCGTGCTACCTTATTATAGTTACTAGTTTTATTGATTCAAACATCTCAGGTATAACATCTAAGCTATCGATGCGATCCACTACCTAGGAACATTCACAGTTCAAAAAGTTGAAAGACTTCCAGGATTATCTATGTTAAAAGGTGTATAGTACTTACAGTGGCTTATAAGAGGTAGAAAGATAAAGGTCTTTATGATTTCTATTTCTATCAGCTTAAAAGGGGTTTTTGAACGCTCTAATTGCTTTTAATCTGGTGATTAAAAATTTTTTTTTTTGGGGTTTAAAATATTATGTCCTTGTTCCTTGTCCCTCAAATACATTGCAAAAGGGGACAAAAGGTACTCTGTTTCATTCAATCCCTGATCTTTATATATAAATAAAATTACGCCATTGTAAGAATCTTTCCAAGCGAATATTTTAATATATAAAGTCAATTTATTTTAAATCTCTCATCATAGTTTTAAACCTTTTGTCATTGAATCCAAAAAACTCCCACTATTAAAATGAATATCATCAAAAATTTTTAAAACGACAAAATCAAAAAACCCCTACGAAAAAAAAATCATAACTACTTTTTAAAATTTAAAATAATTACATTTCTAAAATTATGTTTGTTATCTATTTACTTTCTTTTTAGTATTTGAATAATTTTAAACCCGAATCTCTCTCGGGGCCGGTCTAAATCGACTGCTGGGTCCCTGCTACCATATAAAACACACAAGCGGGGACCCACACCGAATCTCGCCCCGGCCATTAATCTCTCAAGTTTCATAACACTCCTCGTTGGAAGCGCCGTTGAGCTTGTCATCACACTCACAAGTCATAATTGCGGAGATAATTTTATGTTACCATTAGAAAAAAATTTAAGGATAATTGTGATAAGATGTTTAAAACCCCCCGTTATCCAATTCCCCAACGGGTGCAACATTTGTCTTTTTGGGAAAAAAATTAAAAAAACCCCAAAAAAAACCCTTTTGCAAAAACCCCGCAAATCCCACCACACCCGTAAAAAAAACACAGCCCACAAAATAATTGCATGCAAGAAAAAAATAGTACTCATAAAAATTTCAAACCCCACGGCCAACCCCAAACTCAAAAAACAGAAAATCATTTAACAAGCTGTGCGTCAAGTTGAATGGCACGCGTTAGTTAATTTGAAACTACTTTCTTTGGGGGCGGCCCTTAATCGGTTGTTTTTGGCGTCTGTTTTAAAAGATGTACAATGGAAAACCCGGGCCTGATTGATTACAAAGTCCCTTCTTTTTTCCCCCAAACTAAATAAAGAAACGGGGGCAGGTAGGTATGAAAAAAATGAAAAGGCACAGTTTCAATTTTAAAAATTGAAAAAAACCCATCTATGCTATGCTAAATCTCGCTTTCTTATGAAACAAACCCCAAGAATAACAATTGGGGCCCTTTCCAGAGATTTCACGTTTTTTTTTTTTTTAACTGACCAATCTCACAGCACCAAAAACTGCAGGGGGGAAACCACGGGAGGTTTTTTCAACTTTAAGGCCAAGGAAAAACAAAATCGAACTTTTCATTAGTTTTCCCCCCCCAAGACAATAACTCCTAGACTTTCTCCACAAGGTTTTACAAAAATCTATTAATTACGCCTGATCCAGTTTCCCCAAAAGTCATTCCTTGGACCAAAGAAATTTTAAAAAAAAAAAACAAAGAAATTAAAAAATCACACCCCCCAAAACAGCCTGTTTACGAAAAAACCATTTAGCCCCTAAAAATATTGAAAAATTTTTTTTTTTAACAGCATTGAAATTTTTAAAATAATTAAAAAGGTACCAATTTTCCCTTTTTTTTAATAATTTAGATTTTGTGCTTAATTTTCAAAAGGTGAAAACAAAGTAACTTTTACAAATTTTTTAAAAAAAATTCGTCATGAAAGGTCAACTCTTTACTTTAAGGTCTTGTTTCTTTTTTTCACCCCCGAAAGCGGGAGTAGATTGTTTATTTCAGACGCATTTAAAAAAAATTTGTACTGGGGCTACATTTTATGCCTTTAAAGCACAAAAATTTTCTTGTTTTGAGGATGGAATTTGGCACATTTTTCCCCGAAAAAAATAGCTCTTGATAAAAAAATTTAATTTTAAACTCATTGAGGGGAAGAAAAAAAAAGAAAATAAGGACTCCTTGAACTGAAATCATGGACAAGAAATGTAAATAAATTTTTTTTCTTCATTTCAAGCGTCTTCTAAGACGAAAAAAGTCAAAATGAATTTTTAGAAGAAAAAAATATGATTTTTTAGGAACAAAAAAATTATTAGATGACAAGGGGGAAAAACCCCTTAGATTGAAATTGAATTGAGAACAAAAGATTTAGTCAACTCACTCCCCAAATTTTTAAAACATTTTTAATTTAAAAAACATATCAAATATTTTCATTACTTCTTACAATAACCAAAAATTTTTTTTTCTAACTGAACTCTGAAGCCTTGTCACAGGTACAAGTGTTTGCAAAATTCAAATTAAAATTTCAAACAAAAATTCGCCGCCTTGTCGACCCCAAAAAAAAAATTTTAATGTCTTAATTTTTACGAAAGCATTTTTTTTGAGGCCGCAAAGCTCCTCTTGTGTCTGTTTTTAAAATCCTATCCTATACAGTTTTAAATTTAAAATTTGATGAAACCTTAATAAAGCTTAATATAGCTCTAGGCTCGCTATAAAAGAAGAAATGGGATCCCCCTTCCCCTCGCCTCAAAGTCTCCAATATACTTTAATAGTTATATTAGGTATATACTTAAAAATCAAAAATGCCCGAGTATAGCAGTTCAAAACCACAACATAAGAAAACTTCGAATTCATACAAACCTCCTTATTGCTCTATACTACGTAGGTACTCTAAATAGGTCATGATGAAATGAGGAATAATTTAAAAGTATTCCTGTTTCCTTTTATTCAGAGGAAAATTTTTTTTCCAGCAAGAGAGAAAAGAAATATGACTTACCTACCAATGTCGTACCTAATTAGATAATTTTAAGTGTATGTACCAACCTTACTTTAGCTAAAGACACTCCACGAAAAAATAAATTAACAATTACAAAAAAAATTGTATTTTTAGATGCAATTAAACTTTTTAAAATATCAAAAAATTACTATAATTCTAACGTCAACCCCAACGCTGACTTTGAATTTAGAAAAGGGTGGGCCAAAAGTCGGGAAACCCCAAAATTTTTTGGAAGGGCTTTCCCAAATGTTTATATTTGGAATGGTAAAACAAAGAACGGAAAATAAAACCTAATTAAGAGTGAACCAATTTTGCGACGCCCCTATGCGTAACCCCCTCTTTCGATTTTTTAATTGCAAAACTTATAAAAAATTACTTTTTTTATTAATTACATTTTATTATTTGCAAATTATGACTAACAAACTTTTTGCCCTTTTTGCCAAAAATTAACTGTCTTTCCAAAAACAAAAACAAAACTAAAATTTTTTGCACTTAAGTATTTTGAAAGAAAATTTAAGGTGAATGAACTTTTTTTTCAGCTGCCAACTCAGGCCGGCCCCATACCTGCCCCCCATGCCGGGGCCATTTGTTATGGGGCCGTTTATTTTAAGTTATATCCCCCCGGGGATCATTTTGAAAACATTTTTTATTGAAAATACTAATAAATAACTGAAGGAGCAAACGGAAATGAAGTTAAATGAAAATTTTTTCCCCCAAAACTTTTTTTTAAACGGCCTTTCAAAAAAGTAACGCAAAAACCTACATACATGGATTCATGGTTTTATTAATATAATAAATTAACATAGAATTAGTAAATACATAATTAAATAATAATCAATTTTAGGTTTTTTTATGAAAAAAAACCAGTAAATATAAAAGAGATAACATACAAAAAAAAAAATAATTTACTGGTAGGTACATAATAAAAAATAAATTTTCCCAATGACAAATTTTTTAAAAATCCCAGAAGTAATGGTTTTTGTTTCAAGAAAAATTCATTTTTTTTTAAAAACTAAAATTTCCCTTCATCGTATTTAATTGTAAAAGCAAAGAGAACATTTTATGATCCTGAAGAGGGATTTCTAATTAAAAGCATTACTTTTATGGCTTTACTCCACTTTATGGTAAATAATTGTTATCATTAGATATTAACACTAAAAGCCACGCTTTTATTTATTTTAAAAAAACCGGTTGCAGGGGTTTTCTTTGAAACACCATACAATTAACACTGCGACTAGTAGATCTATTGTGACCAGGGAGAAAATCTCTCACCTATTTCCCCAGTTTGTCCTATTCGGCCCAACTGGGCTTAGTTGAGAGTGGTTTGTCCAATGCTTAAACGCCCTAAGTCCAGAAACCTTTCCCTTCATGGAAGTTCAGTCCTGGCGAGGTGTTCTTGGTTATGGAGATCTTCGAGATTATTGGATTCGAAAATCCAAATCTCCTGTTATCCCGCGCCTCACATTCGAAGAGAATTGTGTTTTGCGTTTTTTCTTCTTCCAACCACATAGCCTACAATCGATTGGTTCTCCTTAGAGAGCCTAACTGTTTAAGTTTTCCAATGGTCCGTGGCCATTGAGTGGCTCACTATTAATCTTATTTATTCTGTTATGACAAGATTCCTGAGTGAGTTTCTTGGAGTATCCTGTTAGCGTCACTTAGAGTGTCGCATGCCACTGGGTTTCCCAAGCTTTTTTCTTCATCCATACCCATTTCCTGGCACTAAAACGGACCAGGCATTGGGATGGCCAGCACCGGTTCGGGCCAGTGAAGCTTTTTTTTGCACCCTCTTCTAGGAGATCTGCACCTCGTTGCCTTTTGGGGACCACTATGCCGGAATCCATTCCAAGTTTACCTTGTTATGGGTGGCTAGTTCATTAAGGTTCCAACACACCCCATACCAATTTTGACTTAATTTGGTTTTTTCTAAAGCTTTGAGGGCGGCTTGGCTGTCGGAGAAGAAAGTAATTTTCTTCCCTTTTCCGCCTATTTCCAGTGCGTCCTGGTCCCATTATAATGGCAAAATCTGGGCCTGGTACACTGTTGCCATGACCTAAGCTTTCGATTTCTACAAACCGGCCCGAAAAAGGGCCCCCCGCCCCATTCTTCCACTCATGGGGAACCTCTGTATAGTATTTGATACCCCATAGATAATATTTCTTGGCTTGATTCCTTTTCCCAGTCTGACCAGGTCTGATAGTATTCGTAGGAAAGGTCAAGGTTTTTTTTGGGATCATTATCAACCGGCATTTCTGTTGTATTCACATGAATTTCTCGATCATTTCCGTACGGGGGGTAGCCTGCCAACGACTGATTGATGCCTGAAAGCACCCGATGGCCTCCCCCCCTTGATAAAAAATTAAGGGGTGGAAGCCCAGATGACTTCCAAAGCTAATGTGGGGCGTTTGAAGCAACCAGAATCAAAATTTAAGCGACTCTGTTTGATTCCAGCCCCCTGAGCAGTTAGCTGCTCAGTTTCTTCCACCTATGCAGGATGCATATGTGATTCAGGGTCTGACTATAGCAGTGTATATCCAGCGAGTTACGCGGGCAGACCCCAATTTTTGCCAACAGACCTTGGCAATATGAAGTGTGGCCTTTGCCTTTTCTGTGTTTTTTAATTCTGATTCCAGGTCAATTTCTTGTCGAGATAAAACTCCGAGAAACTTGACTTCTTCAGCAATTCAATTTTTTTCACCAAAAATTTTGGGTGCCTGGACGGCGCCTAGCTTAATTTTTAGTGAAAGGTATAAAGTGGTTTTCAGAGGGTTGACTTTAACCCCCCACTCAAGCACCACTTTTCAACTATTGAAGAGCAACTGAATAGTTCTGACAAAGTTGTTTTGTATTTTCCCGGACTAGGATGACAAAGTCTCCGATACCCGGGGAAAGAACCAGCCTTACTATTCTTAAGAAGCTATCCGCACAAGATTCCAAACCTTGGAGAGATGACTCCCCCCTAGGAAAGCCCCTGTTGCATTGATTTCTTTTTTCGAACTCTAAGAGTTGGCGATAATTGCCTCGATTTGAGGGTGTTTTTAACCCATTCGGAAATAGTTTTACCTGCTCCCGAGATGGATTTAATTATGGAGTCCAAAGAGGGTTTATCAAAGGCACCCTCTAGTCTAGAAAGACAGCCAGGCAATCTCTTATTATTCACGTAATTCAATTTGCTACAAGTTCTTTTTCCGCTGTTTCAGTAGATTTGCCTCGTTGATAAGCATGCTGATTGGGGTTGTGGGAATCCTATATAGAATCCCCCAGACGCCAATCGACTAACTTTCAAGTGTTTTCAAAAGAAAGGATGAGAGGCTAATCGGGTCGAAAGACTTAGCCGGCTCAGATTTCTCCGGCCTGGCTTAGCCAAAAAGACGACCTTTGCTCTTCTCCAAACACTTGGAATGAACCCAGGGGCCAGACTAACCTGAACACTTGCACGTACGGACCTATGAGGCCAATCCTTCTTGCAAAGAATGGTAATTCCGTTTTCCTGGAGATTTAAAAGGTTTGAAATGTAAACTCCACTTTTACCCCTTTCGATTAGTGACCCGACCTAGCCTCCTCCCAATCCTTTGAGTTGGCACCTGGTGGGGGGCCTTCTTCGGTGTGGGGATTCAGCCCAGTTGTGCACAATATGTCCGGGAAAATGGGCAAGTAACTTCAAGGGTTTCTTTACTACGCAGTGTGGAGCCATCAGGTTTGACTAGTGAACCTATTCCAAAGAAAGGGTCCCTTGCCATTATTTTGGGACCGCGGCTGAGTCGAAATTTTCGATACTACCACAAACGTCCTCCATGGCTCCTTTTGGCCTTTTTATTTCTGTGTTATAAACTGTGAGTGACCTGTGATAGGCTTCCCTATTACCATCCCTCTTACTTTATTCCACATTTCCATTTTTTTTTCGAAGGTTTTCTAGTTTTACTCCACCAGAAGGTGTTTGGGTGGGATTTTTATGTGAAGGACAGCAATTGGTCAAAAAATTTCAAATGCACCCTCCAAAGAGAGAGCACTTCATCTAATCCTGCCTGTCCTTTACATCCACTTCTCCGTTCTCTCCAAGAGATTTTTGGAAGAGTTGCCTTTGGTTTCCTGGGTTACGAAATGTAGTGGAGGGCCTTTATCGGTTGAAACCTGAAGGAAATTTTATTGGTGATCAGATAATGAATTATCTCATCAATACCCCAGTTGTCTATGACCTCGCTTCTCTGAGTTTTCCATAGGATATTATAACTCAGTTCTAGCTTAGTGACAAACGTTGTTCTTACCAACATTAAAATCAATAGTTATAATTATTTTTAAATTAAGTTGTAAAATCACCTCTATCTGAATCTGTGATCCCCAAGTGGAGTGAGGCATAGCATCCCGTGCCAATTAGGTAGTCCGGTCTTCCTCCCCCATGGGGGATTGACGAAGTCTGGAGCTCCGGCTTAGGGTCAGCATTTTAAAAAGGGAGGTAGAAGACAATTTAGCATTTTCCCTTCCTTTAAGTTTTTGACTGGGTATTTCTGTTGTGGTCAAGGGTACATTTAACCCTTTCTTTACAAAAACAAGAAGATTTATTTTTAAATAATTTTTTTATGTTTTTTTTAAAGATAGTTTGGATGAGTGCGAGCTGTTGTTTTTTTTTCCAAAAGATTTGTTGAAAAGCACTGGTCTTTAGCGTGGTGGGTTTTTTTGAACCACGTTTATCATTTTTTGGGGTTTTTATGTCTTTTTTTCGACTCTTTTTGAACTCGTCACAGACCTCCAAAGCCGGTTTATAAAACCTTTACTTGGAAGTTACCCGAGTCTTGATCCATCCAACCAAACCCTCTTGCCTTGAGGGTTTTTTTTTGTGTGAAGCAAACCTCCATTTTGAAGTGCTGAAACCCCCATTTTGACCGCCACCTTTTGGGGAGATTTTCAGGGGTTTTTTTCCCTCAAAATTTTTCCGGTGCCACAAACATGGCTCGAACGCCTTTACGAGTTCCTTTTTGGAACTGATTTTCAGCAAGGCTCCCGCCAAGGCCCAGTCAGCACAGACACATTGACCCCCTCCCCTGTACATCGTCACAGCAGTACAGCATGACTGCACCCACCATTTAAAACGAATAACCGTTGAAGCTGGATGAGGTATTTTGCCATCATCTTATCCTAATGGAAGCTTGGTTACCTGAACTGCTCATCCGTTACCTCCCACTTCTGGATACCGATGGACAATGCCATCTTTACTGGGTTGAAGAACCCTTAAGAGGCTTTACCTCATTTAAGGGGGATGTCGCTTCTTTTGAGGGTTTTTTTCTAATTTTCCCGGTTGGAGTCACTCATTTCACTCCTTTTAAAGGGTGTAGATTGGGCGTCCAGCCTCGGCGTTCTGAAGGGCGGCAAGCCTGACTTTTGCGCTTTTTCAGCTGTGCCCCAGAACCTTTTAACGAGAGGTGGTCTTTTGGGGTCGCCCACCGACGCAGTGGCCATGTACTGCAAGGTCAGGGGAAACCCGCCTGTTACATTTTCCCCTCCACCCGAATGTCCTCCTGTGTTAAAGAGCCTCCTTTAGGGCCAGGCCCTCGCGTCTCTTTTTGAGGACGTTGCGCTCCCGACATTTTACTTTTTCCCTCTTGCGCCAATCTCAGTTTTTGACAGAGGGCAGAGATGGACCCTTTCCCGCCGTTCACTTCCCTTTCCCCCCGCTTCTTCTATCTTTTTCACTTTGCCTCAAAATCAATGCTTCTTACTGGCCAGAACTGGGTCAACTGCATATTAGATCTTGATCCAGTGGTGATTTTTCCCATAGTGTGGGTTTTCCTCTCCCTCTGGACTGCAGTTTTAAGAACGCCAGTGAAACATTGGTAATGCCCCCCAGAATCCGGGAACAAGGCGCGAAACTCCAACCACCACCTGTTCCGGGCCACGGGATTCAAGGACTTCCTTTGCACCCGTCGGGGTACATTTTTTTACAATGTCCTTTTTACTTTTTTGATTTTGTTGTTCGGGGTTTTTTCATCCCTACCTTTTTAACCTACGGCCACCGCGTGATGCTTCATGTACTTCTACTGTACACTACTTGCGGGACTCTAAAAAAACCAGCCCCGTTCATCGTTGCTTCCTAAGGACCCCGGGATCGCCAATTCCCGTATATCTTTTTCCAGTATTTGTGAGGCATTAAAATGGTTGGAAAGTAGAAGTGTTTGACCAAGGGTCTGAAAGAAGTAGAAAAAATGGCCGGAAAGGAAAAGTGTACTAGTTTAAAAGAACCAACAGAGGAAGAGGAAGGGCTCTGGCATCCCCCGTGCGACGTTAGCCTTGCCACATTCATGCATTTCCGGACACAGTGTCCACCCCTACCCCTCTTTGAGGTATATTTAGCAAGTTGACTCACCTGCCTCTGTATTCCGGGAAGGCCAACAAAGACAATGTGTACCTGGACCCCTATACACAGCAATAAAAACCCACCCACAAAAGGCCCCCCGGGTGCTCCGGCCCGGTAAAAGACATCATGACCCATCATTAACAAGTAAGCATGCATATTACTTGGTATATGTGTCCCCTCGGATACCAGAGCCACTTTTCTAGGCACCATATTGGTCCTTTGAGAGCTCAAAGTGAAGAGACTCAACAACTGTCCTCAATGGAATACCCTTCGAGGGGAAAAAAAAAAAAATTTTAATAAAATAAAATTGTTTTACTAATTTATACAGGTTAAGTATTTCTGTTGAATTAGAGTAGAAGAGGTTTCCATCATAGGAATTGAAACACGAGGGTGCAAGGTGCACTGTGTTTTTTTAAGAGTTCGATTTAGAAATAGTTAACTCGGATATGTAAAAATTCAGGGTGCATTAATTGAAAGAATTCTTTCTTTTTTTCAAATTGAAACCCTGTAACATAATGTGGAAAAAATTTCAGGACAATTTTCGTTTCCCTGTATCAGTCTAAAGTTAGGCAATGCCCAAAAATACATTTATTTGAATTTTTGAAAATTCAATAGTAGTCACTCTAAAAAGTGACTCAGAAAAAATCTTTATTTTTGTCAGATTTATTTTACATTAAAAATATTCGAATAAAACCGGTCTAAAATGATGTGCCTAAATGTTTTTCCCCGTCAGACAGAACGAACCCGCGACCTAAGGTTCAGAGATAAGAGAGTCATACCTAGGACATAATTATACATGTAAATTGTTAGTATACAAAAGAAATGTCTACAAATTTTATCCAAGTAGCACAGTCATGTTGAAAATGCGATTTCATTGTAAAATTTTATTTTATATATAGCTGATTCAACTGAAACCACAGATCGGTATACATAATAAAATTCACTAAATATCTTTTTCCATGTATTAGTAACATTTTATTTAATTCTATTTCATCATAAGGGTTTTTATTGAATTTTTTCAATTTACCTATCCATTTGGATCATAAAAATTTTAATTCAAGATAGAGAAAGAGAAACAAGTATTTTTTGTATTGATGTATTCGGAAAAACAAACCCCCCTTTCAAAAAAATTATTCCTTTTAGATTTAAATCAAACCATATGGATAGGTACATAAAAATTGTATTAGCAAGCAGACCTGAAGGATGAAGTTTTACTACAATGCAGGATGTAATTTAATAAAATCAAAAGGAAACGAAATTAATGGTAAAGTGATCAAAGGCACTTTTACAACGGAAATAATTCAATATAAACATTTTAAAAAACAACAAAAAGGTAAAGAATAAAATAAATTAACCACAAAAAAATTAAAAAAATACATTCCTACAAATATTGGAAAAATATGTCCAAAAAGATTATTAAAACAATACTAACAGATCTAAGTAAAAAAACAGATAAATTATTGTAAGTCATTTTAATATTTATATGGTAGACATGGGGAGCCATTAAAAGTGTGGAGGTAGGTGAGGGTTGTCCAAACCTAAACAAAGGGTTACATGAACGCTTGTCATCCCATGATACAACACCGGGGAAAAGTACTAATTTAATAAGTCGGTAATAGCTGAATTACCAACGCATTACACAACAATCATGCGCAACAAGATTTAGAACTTAAGACAGACAGCAGAATCTAAAAGGTTTTAATTCCACTGTCCTGCGGGCATATACAAATTAAACCTTTTATAATCTTTATTTTCCTCTGTGATATGCAAAATGATAATAACAGCTATGCTCAAATTGCCAATCATAACGAATGTTTGGAATAAATGACTTCCAACTTTGTTTTTAAATGGTTCAAGAATTGACGGTTTACCGGGTCTTAATTGAATTTGCAGTCGAGAAAAGGTGGGCGACGGGGAAATCTATGAATCGAAAAATTTATAACCTGGAACAGCATCGAATCCGGATTAATTTAAATAATCTCAATGAAATGCTGCAGGGGCAGAAATAGATATTTCGCATTATACACCTACACATTATGATCCCATTCATATATTTGAAATTTCGTCCCAAGTCCCAGGGATGAATTCAAGAGCCGGGGGTTTTAAACAACAGATTTTATTGAAAAATGAAAATTAAAAAACAAATAAAATTTAAAGGGATTTCCTCACATGATCCGAAACTTTTTAATCAGCCTTGTTCAAAGTCACAAAGAGAATTTTATGGAAAATAATTAAACACAAGGTGTTTTTCTTTCTAGGAGCTCCCTTCGAACAAGTCGACCATTATTATTTTTAAGTCTAAAATTTTAAATTATTGTTTAAAACCGTGGACTCGTAAGTTTCCGAAGAGAACATTCATATAGAGTTAGCAGCAACGACTTAGCCACAAGTTAGGAAGTTGTGATTTTTGAGAGTCATTAAACTAGTATGTGTCCCGCTATTTGCTACACATCCCAAATAAGAAGAAACCCATTTCCCATTAGATCAAAATCAAAATAAAACTATCCCCCTCTCATCTTACCCACACCTCATCAGCGAGCACAATCTTTTTATTGCAAACATTCCTTTTATTAGGGGGTCGGGATCAAAACACGACTTAAATACATATACAATTACGAAAAATAAATAAAACCTGTTTATTTATGTTTATTATCAAAATTTAGTGGTAGAGCAGAATGAGGGACTTTTCCTATCTTTATTATTCTAATATACCTTTAAAAATCTTTATTATTCTAATATACCTTGTTCTATTAATATACCTAGTTAATAAATCCACCCACTGATGATGCTCACATCAAAGAAGCTACTGATTTTTTCCACACGAGGTCACAGACCCTGTAACACCCGCACAGAAAACGAAAAAATCCTATACTGACTAAGGTGAATGGCTTAACTTTTTTTGCGTTTCCCCTACCTAGCAAAAACCAAAACCGTCCACACCACTTCAGTGGTACTTACTATCACCTACATGAAAATAATAACAATTTACCAATAAACCGCCTCATTAGCTTGACGAAAGGCGGCGGACTTTTTAACCTGGAGGTCGGTGGTTCAAGTTCCGGTTTCAGCGTAGATGTATAAAGAGTTTGGGTAATAGTGAATCACGAAATGATTACCATAAATATGATAACTTTTTTTAACTTTACATGAGGATAATATTGTTAGGACAAAACCCATATTCTTGCAGATGAATAATACAATAAAAAACAGACAGTTCAAATAATTTCGTTGACTAAGGTGCAAAAAGTCACTAATTTAAGCAAAGAGTAAAAACTGCTCAAAGTTTGAACAACAAAGGTCTTATCATGAGATATAAGATAGTATAAGAAGAGTTCCTCATGCCATTTTTTGCGAAACAAAGAGATTTTGCCGGTGGTGCGTTCTTTTTAAAGTTATTTTCGTAATACATAAAGTACCTTGTCTAGGTATATACCTTAGGTAATAGGTATGTGGTTTGTTTTTTTTAAAAAAGTACTGTCCAAAACTGGGTGGCTCAGCAGTCACATTACGAAACTCCGAACTTCAATCTTTTTCCAATAACCAATTGTTTTCTCGTGATGCCGCCACTGCCGCTACCATACAAATGTCTTAAGCAATCAATTTCTCAGGGATTGGTTTATCCAAGTAAAGGCAGAAAAATTTTTTCCCCGCTGCTAGGGATCGAACCCAGGTACCTTGCGTGCAATTTCATGCGCAATCCATCGACCACGGTGACTACACAAGTACACATGGATATTTTATACATATGGGTATGAAGGTACATAAAATTGTCTGTCCCGGGTAGCCATGTAAACGGCCTCTGGAATCCAGAAATTCCAGAGGTCGTGGGTATACAAACCCAGCCGGGACAGACAATTATCCTCCCATTTGGATTTTTACCACCAATAAATTGTTTGGTTCTGCGGAATAATGGGACTTTAATAGTCCTAATCTGCAGTATAAATAACGCGAATTATTATTATTATTATTATATTTTTCTAGTAAGTACTGGCAATATGGATTAACAGGAATTTGGGGGCCGTGGGAAATATGATATAATTTTATTGTATTATTAAGATTCTCAACTGTAATAAATAACATAATTATATAAGTACCAAGTAGGGATTTGAGTTTCAAATCCAAGCCGACCCGTGGAGTTCAACCCAAAAATTTGGACTTTCTGACTTCTTTAATTTATTGGAAAACCGAAAATCTCTGAATCCACACTTTTCAAAACGATTCGCAATTCTTACGGAATAGAAGGCTTTGGCCGGGGTTTTGCCTTTTCCCCCCCGAAGGGGCAAAGCAGGTCCGGCAATTTCGCCACCCGCGACATGGAACACCCGAATGGCCAATATCTGCCGCAAACAGATGAAAACGGAAATGAGAATTGGATAAAAATAATCAAAAACTTAAATAAATAGGTAGGCCGTAGGCAGGTAGGAAGGTTAAAACAAACAAGGACAATAATGCGTGAGAGGTGCAATAATATTCGATGATGAATCACATACAAAATCTTGGTTTTTTTTTTTTTTTTTTTTTTTTTTTTTTTTTTTTTTTTTTTACCGCTTCCTCATAACGAGCTTGCCGTGGGGTAAATTTGAAATTGAGTTAAGCAGGCAGGTAAATGACCATGGTTCTGATATTGTTTTCACTAAAAAATAAGGTATGGATCAATAAAGGAAAGGGAGATTCTCAACAAGTTTTAAAAACCAAATCCTAAAGAAAGTGTTTATCACTTTGCTAAAGTCCAATTATTTCCCTTGGTTGAAATAAAGCACGTATTTAATTTTTATGACCAGTAGAGTTCTAAAAATATTTAATACTGAAAGCAAATCATTTCTGATGGTTCAACATGATTTGCCCAAACTCGATTCAACAAAACGGAAGATTTGATCAGTAAGCTTGAGGCTTGAGACCGGTCTGAATAAAGAGAAGCTCATTAAATAATTTGGACACGAAGGCTTGCTAGTTCCAGGTCGTGTTGGGCCCACGCTACTGTTGCGGCCTGTCTAAAAAAGAGCTGGGCCGGATGGAATTCTGCCCGGGCAGATATCCCCGTCAAACCATTTAAAAGAAGAAAAAAAAAAAAACCTTGAAAAATAATTTTCCACCATGATTAAGTAATTTGGGTTTAACGTCGCTTTCAAACGCTGGTCTATGGTCATATCAACGACGTCGCAGGAAATCCAAACCTGCAACCCACATTAAACTCACCAGCCTGAGTGGGCGGAATGCCACATCACAAGTCCTTCACCTCGCTGGACGTTCTAACTTCGGTGACCACGAAACCGGGTGCATTCAAGCGCCATCAACGCGGCTTGACTTCCTTTCTTAAAGAATAAAAACGTTTTCAATTGCACAACCATTTGAAAACTTTAATTTGACCTAGCAAAAATGAATAAGCAAATTTTGATTAATGGTCAAAACAATTACGGTTCAAGGGAAACCTAACCAAATGGTCCAAAGGACACGCCACAAACCAATACCGAGACCCATAAATGCACGTCGCCACCATCACACAAGAGAAAACAACAAGCTTGATAAGATTCAGTTGACAACCATTTTTGCCGAATTCTATCCCCGTAAGCTGTACTTTTTGAAGAAAGATGGACACCAATTGAAATTTTAAATATAATGTCAAAGTCAGACTGACCACTGGAGACATCGCCTCAGCCCAAACCGTAAGTCCTAGGAGGTAGCTTTGTCTTTTAGTCTAATGGGCAATAAGAGGGGATTTTTCGAAATTCCCCCTACAACACCTCCATTTGGCGAAAAAGGAATTTTTTGCTTTCACGGGCCATGCCTGGCCCCAAAGCGGGCGACAGCCCGCTTGTAGTAAATAATACTCATTTGAACCAAAATAAGATGATGAATCTCTTGAATGTAGATTTGTTATTTATGTGCTTCTATTATTTTATTAATCGTTTACAATAAATTAAGTCTGTTAAAATATATTTGTTATGTTTTTAAAAAAAGGTACTCACTCGCCTCAGCTTGTTGAACTTCACTCATAAAATGAATCAATTTGCTCCCCGTCAAGGGCTAGCACCCAAGACTTCTTGCCTAGTCTTGCCAATGAAAGGTTGTGAATAGACATTATAGACAATCTAGTCCCACAATTTTTATATTGACCTACCACCTGCCTACGTACGGAGTGAGAGTCAAAAACCCCCTCACTAATCGGACTAAGAAAACATTTTTTTTTTCAACAATTTTTATAGATTTTTATTTTACAACAAAGGTTTATAACAAGAAAACATTTTGACATTGGAATTCAACGCAAGGTCGCAAAGAACCGGCTCAGTAGCCGATCGATAATCCGCAAACTCGTAACTTTGAGTTCGACTCCAAGTTCGGCAAAACTTTGGAAAGCTTGTTAGAGTTATTTGCCCGGCACGATTGTGGTTAACCAAAAGAGAAGGAACATACATTACATTTGAGATGCCTCTTATTCCAAATTTATCATAGTTAGCACGGCAAGCCCTTCTTAATTGCATTTGCTTCACGGGTTACAAGTGTTTCAACAAGGGTATCCATTTGGTCCGTATGAAGTAGGAAAATGTTTCGAGTGGTTTATTTCCCAAAGAAAACGTGTTGTAGACAAAAGTGTAATCTCTCAGCAATCACCTTTATTCAGTACATTTATCACAAAATAAATGAACATGTAAATTAGAATTTTTGGTTAGAAATAGGGATTTTGCAAACAACAGACACGTACACGGCATTCACAATGCTTCACGAAATTCAGCACATCCAAAATTTTAGTGGGTCTTGTTTAACTGCTAGAGAGATAACGACTACAGGGTAGGTCCTGCACTGGACCACGGAGGTGCTTCTTCCTCGCAAACAACTCATAAATTATATATATTCACAAATAATAACATGTTCATTTTTTTTTTTATGAAAGATTTTAAATCAAACAAGATGAAAATTTTTTATAGGAAAATATCAAACACCCGGCCGAGGTGGAAGAACGCCTATACAAAGAAAGAGACAGCCCGGCAGAGGTAAGGTTAGGGAAAAAAACATAGTTCCCATGCATTTCATGTACTTTCAGCCAAGGAAAAGTGCAACATGAATTTCAAAAAATCGCGATTTTTATTGCAGAAATGGGCTCTCCGTTAAAAATAAGTTGATTGACTCTTTGTTTACTTCCAGGCCACCGAGAACCCTATTTTCGAGAACCCCCCCAAAAAACGGAAAGACAAGAAAAGATTCATAATTTTGTTTTTTTTTTTTTTTTTTTCTGTTTTTTTTATCGGATCCTTTGAACCCGACTTCGTGTTTAACTTGGCATTGAAGATTAATGAGGTGTCTAAAGTGACAAGATATAATGGAGAGAGCCCGACCAAAAAAAAATCTAAATTAAAGCGGGGGCCCATTTGGGCGGCCCGGGTTTTGGGAGCCCAAATCGGGAATTGAAGGATAAAAATCTTAAGGGTACAAAATGAAAATTTGAGAGCAGATACCAAATTTATTGATTTTATTCCTTCACCGGTCCACTGGGTGGCACCTGGGTGGCCTTTTCATTTTCTTTGGCGGGTGGTCCTGGAATCCTTCCTTGTTAGTGGTCAGATCTTGGCCAGTTATGTATTTTTCGAGATACCCGCTTCTCTCTGCAAAATTTTAAAAGTTTAATTTTTCCAAGTTTAATTTAGTTCATTTTCCCCTCCGTTTCTTTAGAAATAACTTTGTTAATTGGTTAGTGATCGCCCTGCCACCCAGTCAGAGGGTTCGAACCTGGCGGGACGAAAAAAATTTTTTAGCTCTATATTTTTCAATTTGGGCTTAAGTTGTTTTATTCTTCCGACTTTATATTTGATCTTTGACGACCCTATTCCCTCGCAGGAAAACTTTGGTGTTTGCAGAATTGGGCAATACCTGTGGCGGCATTAGAGATTGATTTTGGCAATCATGGTTGGTGGGGGATAAAATATGATGAATTTCTTCAAATGCGAGTACCACTAAAAGTTTGGGCAAAGTATGACTTTGACCAAGTGGGTAGCATCTGGCTTGCCGCAGATGACTTGGGTTCGATCTTCTTAGGGGAAGTTTTTTTTTTCTCTGTCCATTATGCCGGGGTACACTCATACCTCGTGAGGTATTGATAAGGGACGTCACCCCGAGTTCTTCCCCCAGGGGTTTTATCACCCAAATTTTTTCTCCCCGTGGTGGTTGCCATTTTTACCTGATTTAACCTAATGTTTAGGCCTAAAAAAATTATAATCAAACACCTAGGAATTTTGATAAGCC
>JAMCCL010000425.1:0-34659 GCA_024516035.1 Bactericera cockerelli
GGAACAGGTTAAAATCTCCAGCATTTCCACATACATATCCGGTTTTTGACTATAAACAATGTAAATGTAAGATTTTTAGAATTGTTTCCCCCCACTTTGGTTAAAACTCATTATGATTAATGCATGGAAAGGTACACTTTAGAACAAAAAATTTTTTAAAGTAAAAAAAAATTTTTTTATTTACCCTAAAACTAGATGTAGGAACTTTAGAAAATCAACTTGTTGGTTTTATCAGAATTGTTAATTAAATTTGTGAAACCCCTAATTTTTGTAGCACTTTCACTTATCCCATGCAGTTCAATATGTTTGGGGAGGGGGCAGTTTAAAAATAGGTTCTCGGGTTGAAGCTATGTTGGTTGGATGAAAAATACATGTAAAGGGGTGGAAAAATCAGTGGATTTCCTCCATAATCAAATTATTTTAAATGCTAGGCCAGTTTAAAAAGATTTTTTTTTGCAAAATTTGCCATTACTTAAATTTTACTTAAAACACGTTTTATTAAATACTTTTTGGGGATGAGCAGAATCCAATGAAATTACAAAGTTATTTTTTTAGGAAGAGAAAATTTAGTATTTCTAAAAAAATTTAAAAAAACAAAATTTTTAAAACCGGAAAAAATTTTATTAAATTGGCAATTTTAAAATTTTTTCTTTTTTTTTTAATTTTTGAAGGAAGGGGGGGAAAAATTTTAGATTAGCCCCGGCGGAATAATAATTTAAGGGAAACTTGGGGACCAAATAAAAAAAAATTTTTTCCAGCACGCTGTTTTTACTTCTCGATCAATCCCGAGACTACTAAATCGGGTTGTAGATAAGAACCTTTTTGTTTAAGGGGATTGCATTTTCTCTTTGTTTTTTATTGGTTTTTTAAATTTTTTTTATTAGTTTCTGTGACTGAGAAGGCTTTGTTTTGCTTCTACATGGGTTTGATTCCTAGTGTAGTAATTTTTTTTTTGCTCTTTACTTGGATGATCAGGACCAAAAACACTTTGATGTTGTACAAGTTTTTTTTTGTATAGGAAAAAAATCAGAAGGGGAAAAGTTGTGGTTTTTAAGCAGCAATGAGTTACCGGCAAATAATTTAAAAAAGGATTTTTAAATGCCAGTACTCCCTAAAGTTGTGATATAACAACCAAGTTTTCCACATCGTACATCTTCTGCACTTTAAATAGAAAAAAAAAACAAATAAAACAAAAATACCGGTTGTAACAGAAATACTTCTACTTCTAAAAAATTTAAATTTAAAATAGGAAAAATATTTAATTATTTTTTTTTAAAACTGGCTTTTTTAATATTAAAAAGGGGGCTTTTTAACCCTCAATTTCGGGGGGAATCGCCCAGCTACCCACAAAACCTACCAGGGGTAGGGCCAAAATTTAGCCTCACGTGTTTGGGGGAACAAATTTTTCTTAAAAAATCTGCCCAAAACGGGGATCGAACCGGGATCTCTGGACTACGGGCATAGTAAAAACATACGCCACGGAGGCGGGGAATGGGGTTTTTAA
Source organism: Bactericera cockerelli (assembly GCA_024516035.1). Lineage (NCBI taxonomy): Eukaryota > Metazoa > Arthropoda > Insecta > Hemiptera > Triozidae > Bactericera > Bactericera cockerelli. The sequence goes on from JAMCCL010000425.1 coordinate 1,505, forward strand.
TTGAAAAAAAAAATTTTCGTAAACCCCAGTTGTGGCCAGTTGACGAACAAAGGGGATCAAAGTTTTTAGAAAATAAATCGCACAGTTGACAAAAAAGTGAAGTCGTTTTTGAGAGAGAGATTGGAGCACTCTAGGGAACATTTTGGGCGCTAAAGGGAAAACTTGGAAATTTTATTTGGGGTTTTTTAAAAAAACCCGACCCTTTGTATTTCCGCTTTTTTTAAATTTTTATAATAATAATAACTCTTTATTGAAAAGAATAAAATTGAAAAAGGGCGTGATTATTCCCCCTGAGGCAATCTCGCCATCAAACCCATAGGTTACCAAAATTTGATATCAAAAAGTAAAGTGTTAATGATTTTTCCATAATATATTTTTTTTTTTTTAAATGTATAAATATAGGTATAATATAAAAAAAGAGAGAATATAATATATTAATGGGGGGGGGAAACAGAAGATAAAAAAAAAAGGGGGCAAAAAAAAAGGGGAAGAAGAAAAGAAGGGAAAGGAAGAAAAGAAGGAAGAAGGGCCAGTATTAATTTTTCAAACCGTTTTAAAAAATTTTAATCATAAACGCCAAAGGAAGACATGCGTTCACAACCCAACCCCCATGGGGAAGTGAGTTCCACAACCTAGCACCTTGACAGCAAATGAGCCCAAAAAGAAATTAGCCTTGTTTGGAATCGTAAGAAGAGCAGCATCCTCAGTTGGGGGGTTTAGAATCTGAGACGTGATAAAACTTTGTTTAAAGTAAGAGGTTTTTTGTGTGTTCAATACCCGCCACAAAAAAAAGAATATGAATGTCACGCCGTTCTTGCATAAAACCAATTTACTTACTTACTTACTCAAATTTTTTTTCTCTCTAAATTTTACGCAGTTTTTTTTTTAAACCCCCTTTTTTTTTTAATCTTCAAGAGGGGAAACTTTTGCTGCGCTTTTGGCTGTACCAACCGTTTATAATAACAATTCTAAAACACAAATTTTTTAGTATTTTTGTTTATTGCCGGAAACACAAAAAATTTTAAAAAAATTTTCCTTTCAAAGTATTTTAATATAGTTTGGGGTATCAAATATCATAAAACTTTTTTTAAGCATAATAATACCAAAAAATATCTTTTAGGGATTTAAGCACCCTCGGGGTGGTAGAATGTTTTTTCCTTTTTTAAAGGCTCAGCTATATAATAAGGAGTATAACTTCGTTAAATAACCGGAAGATAAAAATAGCTGATAGTGATAAAAATAAAACGAAAAACAGTTTCAAATTTCAAATTTTTTCAAAAAAAAAATCTAAAAAGAGGGGCTAAGCATTTGGCAATTTTTCAAAAAGAAAATATTAAACGACAAAAAAAAAAGGGGGAAAACCTTAGAAAAGACCACAAACCGAATTTTTTTCGAGAAGTTTTCATAAAATTGTATGGTTTGATCTAGATTTAAAAAATAGAAAACAACTCCCATTTCCCTGTGAAAAAACCATCTGAACCGGGTTTTAGTTTTATTTACAGCTTCCGTAATCTGTAAGGGGAAAAAAAAAAACAAATTTCCCCTTTTATTCAAGTAAATTTAGCGATTTTCTTTTTCGTTACTGATCGAACCATACAACTTTATGAAAACTTTTCGAAACAAAACGTTATGGGGTCTTTTGGTTACGCATGATTAAAATACTTGAAAGATAAATTTATTCAATTTATTGGGTTTCCTTGGGAATAAAAAAAAATACTAAAATGTTAAACTCTTCTTGTGGAAGAGTATTTCAGAATTTTATTAAGGGTTGGTACAGCCATACGCGCAAAAAAATTTTACCATTTAAAAAGATTAGAAACTGCATTTTTAAAAAAATAAACTCGAGTAAAATTTAGAGAGAAAAGAAAAATCTAGTAATCAATAAGCCCCCCGTGTTTGGGGGACATGTTACATCTTGGTAAACTTGTTGATTTTTGTTGATGGAACGAACAAAAAATGACCACATCCAAAGTTTAAAAATGATTCTCTCTTTTTTTCTTTAGGGGTCACTTGAAGTTGTTGTGTTGCGTAAGTTAGTGATATGGAAAAAGAACATCCGGCAGTTATTCGATTCCTTTTTTTTGGGACGGGAAAAAATGTGATGAATAAAATTAAGTTAGTGCTGTGTCGGGAGTTTTTCACCTCTATATCATTTTTTCGTTTTGGGGTTTAAAAAATTTAAACGAGGGCGCACAAGCATTTTTGACGAGGCCCCCCCAGGACGCCCAGAAAACGTGTGTCCCGGGGGAAGTGGGGGAAAAAGTGCATGATATGATTCTAAAGATCGCCGAAAAAAGGCGTGAAGTGCTGAGGTGTGGGCTTTTCCAAAGAACCAATGTAAAATTTCCAATTTTTTTGCCCTTATAGCGCCCAAAATGCTCACCGAGTGCTCTCAATCTCTCTCTCAAATCAACTTCACTTTTGTGTCAACTGTGCGATATCTATTTTCAAATTTTAAGGGGCTGGTATGCAAGACGATTTTGAAACCCCCATGGGGTTCACTGTGGTTGGTCCCGAGTTGCTAAGGGAATACTTCGCCTTTTGACAAATTATTTATTAAAGAAACATGGTTCACATGCTACAGTCGTTCAAAAAACGCTCTGAAAAATTTTCAGCTGAAGGGACAAAACCCAGGCACCCACAGTGAGGACTCTGCATACCACCCTTGGGTTTGATCATAATAAAGGGGAAAAAAAAATCGCAAAATTACCTTGCAAGCATGGGAAATTTGGGGGTTTTTGCCCTTAGGGGTTCACGGAACACTGTAAACACAACGAAGCCGGGGAACTACACAAAATGGCCAGTTTTCTGAGACTGGATAATCTTATGAAATTTACTTTTCCCATGGTTTTCCCCCATTTCAAAGGGAAATAGCTCCGAAAAACTGGCTGCCCCACTTCAAACACAAAATTTGGGTATATTCAATATACGTAATTATTTTTTTTTCAGGATAAATAATTACAATATGTACCTATAAGAAAAAATATGAGCTTTTACAAAGGCCGCTAAAATCATATTTATTTAAATTAGCCTTCCACACCCCACTCACAATTTTGGAGATTTTTTCGTGGTCGAGTGTTCTAGTACATTTGTTCTTACACGAAGTTCATAATGAAAGAATTCCAAAAAAAAGGAAAACTTCTCATGCCCCGCAAATTTGAACCTCAACTCTAGGCCTACCTTAAAATTTGCTGGATGGCCCCCAATAGAAATTTTTTGCCACTATAATTTTCCTCAATACCATAGAATTTTGAAAGACATTTTTTATCGATTTCGAAGAAAAATTTTTTACTTTAAATAAACTGGTGGACCCAAGCGCTTTCCTTACCTAAAAATAAAAAAATTCCCCCCCCGGGGGACTAACGGTAACGTACAAAATAAATTTAAAAAAAAATTCATAATCCAGCACCTAATGTCATTGGATTTGATGTTCACAAACCCATAAAAATCAAAAGTTAGTCTAAGCGGGGGCACCTCTCTCAAAATACCGGAAATTGGAACCACCAAAATTTTTATTTTTAAAAAAAAAAAAAAAAAAAACTGCCAATTATGGACACAATATTTTCCCCGTATTTCTTCACATTTTTAAAAAACTCCCCAAATTTTTAATTTTTTAGAAAATTACTTGTTTTAAAAAGGTCAACTGATTTTTTTCAAATTTGTTTTTTGGGGAAAAAATTCTTTTTTTTACTTTTTTTAAATTTTACAATAAATTCTGTATCGGAAAGTCGTGGTCCTTTTTTTTTTTTCTTCTTTGTCCAAAATTTTTGGGTTTTTTTAAATATCAAGTCAAATTAAAATTAAAATTTTAAAAAAAATACAAAAACCTAGTAAACAATAATAGCATATTCTTACAAAATTTTATAAAATCGGGGGGACCTTCACGAATATAGCTTTAAGTAAAAAGTTTTTGGTCAGGCGCATGGTCTTTTTTACCCAGAAACCCTTTTTAAGAATTCGTGAATTTAAAATGGGGGCCCTCACAGAATGTCTCCCCAAAGTGTGTAAATTTTTTTTAAAAATCCGTTAGTAGTTTCCGAATTTTTGCGTTACAAGGAATCGTTTTAACAGACCGACAGACGGGGCAAAAACCAAATTTCTCATAGTTAGAAAAATCCAGAAAATTGAAAAAAATTTTAAAATTGGGCAAAAAAATATTTTTTTTTTACTAAACGAAACCCAATACTTTGATTTCTAAATTAGAAATTTAACGGAAGTAAAATACTGTATCCCCCTGCCAAATTCAAGTCCTAGCTTCTACCGTACTGGAGATATTCAGATATCTTGAATTTTTTTCAGACACCCCGGACCAAGGGTGCTGAAACTTTGAATTTTTCTCTGGGGCCCTAAAACTTTTTTGGCACAGAAAATTTATTTTTTGGGATCGAAAATTTTGGATGATTTTCCATTAATTTCCTTAAATATTATAGGATAAAGGGGAAAACAAAATACAGGGGATTCCTTAGCTTTGAGGTTTTTTTTTTATTAAAAAAAAAAAAAAAAAAAAAAATATTCACACCACCGACTTTCCTTTCACCCTCGAAAAGAGGTCAAATTCATGTATGGTTAGGGTGACACAACGGGGAAAATATAAATGTTACCTATATATAGCAAAAACAATGTCAAATTCATAATCAGCACCTCAAAAAAATCAGATTTAATAGTCACAAAATTTCCCTTCTTGGTGAATCATAAAAAAGTTAGTCCAAGCGGGTCTCCCATGTACCGGTAAATTGTCATTTCCAAAAAGTTCAAATAAAAAAAAAAAAAAAAGATTGAGAAATCCCTATTATTTTTCATTCCAAGGAAAATTGTTTCTAACTTTTTTATATCTTTAACCAGTCCAAAAGGGGGAAAGGCCTGCGGCCCTTTTTTTAAAACCAAAATTTTTGTGACCTACGGGGGGTGTTTAGAAAATCTTACGTTTTCGAGATAAAAAAACGTGTTTTATAGTAGACGACCAGGAAAAAGGGCCAAAAAAAAACTTTTTTGGGGATCCTGAGGCTGTGAATGCTCTGTCATCCAAAAGTAAAAATGGGTAGGTCAAATTTCGACGAATACAACACTTTCCTTATTATAGGATAAGGAAAGAAAAAAACCCCTTTTTTCGCTAGTGATTTTTTTGTTTTTTCCCAGCCATCATGAATTTTCCCCGATAACGAAGCCAAATCCCGGATGAATGCCATTATAAGGTTACTTTGAAAAAAAAGCTGATATATCACACAACATTCTATTACAAGTGTGGGAGTTTTTTTAAAAAAGGAATTTTTGAGGGAGTTTTTTTAGACACAAGTGTCGGGAAAAAATAGGTTTATTTAAATTTGGGGTTTTTTATTATAATGGTTTACTGCTAACTTTCCTTACGACAACTTTAAGAGGGGTAATTTGGGGAAAAAAGCACAACTTTTTGGGGGGGGTTTTGCCAAACCTTTAGTTGGGAAAATAATGTATAATTTTTTTATTTTTTTTAACTTTTTCTTTATTTATATAATTTGTAATTACCTGTGTTGAATAGTTCCTTAAAAAAATGTAAAAAAATAACAATAAAAACCTTTAAAAAATGGCTTTTTTAAAATAAAAACTTTTTACGGCATGTTCAAGTGCTTAACACACTAGTCTGGTAATCCCGCTAGCATAATGATCCTTTGGGTTCAAAAACCCCCAGTGCATGAGTTTTCCCTCATTAATTTGAGTTTTTGACCCCATAAAATAAACTATCGGGGTTGGTTGGAGAAAAGTTTTTAGCATTAACCTTCCTGGTGGTTACCTTCCACAACGGTGTTATATTATTTTTATATTGTTTAAAGATGACATAATTCAGATAGAATTTATACAAATACATAGAGGCATTTAGGGGATTATAAAAAACACACTTAAACATTTTACAAGTACACTTTTTTAAAAAAGTTTAAAAAACAAAATCTCTTATAATTATTTTTCAAGCTTTTCAAGTTATTGAACTAGAAAAATTCCCCCCCTAAATTGCAAGGGATATTCTTGCCAAAAATGTTTTAGCTGCCTTTCTATTCCCGGAAATATTCACAAAAAGGAGGACATGGCTTTCCCTTCATTTTGTAGGATGCGTCTCTTAGGGTAAAAATAGTGAGAGATATGTTTTAACTTTCCAAGCTTGGGGCAGGTTTGGTTGATCCATAACTGAAAAAAAAAAAATACTATATAAATATTTTTAAATAAAATAAAAAGATGTGAATGCAAAATTTTTTACAAATGAATAGCAACTTTGGTTTTGTGTCCATCTGTTAACTGCATTCCTTTAAAATGCAAATTTTGAAAAACCCAAACAAATTTTAAATTTTTACAAAAAAAAATTTTAAAAAAAATTGGTTAGAACTTTTTTTGTACAAGTCATTTAGTAACAATCATAAAAACAAAATAAAAGTTTTAAAATTTTATTCCATTCACAAGGGGAATATTGTGTCCATAATGAAAATTGGCAGTGCATTTTTCTTTTTTGACTTAATTAGTCTACCCTGTAAATTCCTAAAATAATTGAACAAAGAGAATTGCAAAATTTCAAAAAAAAGTACCATACTTAAGGGGTTCCTATTTTTTTAAATTGTTTGTTTTAACAGCGTTTTAGTAAATTTTGGTTTGCATTTTTAAACCCCCATTAGCACATACAAAATGTAGCCCAAAAAAAAACTGTTTTCACAGGGTCGAATTCAGAGGTACTTTTTTTTAAAATTCTGTGACAAGAACTAGCTTTTTTAAGGATACACACTTAATTATTTTTAATTTTTTATTATAATTAAGCCTTAGCTAAGTCTAAATATAAAATATAGCAAAAAATTCAAAAGGTTTTTCCCCCCCTAAAAATAGTAAAAAAAATAAAAAACAACTTTTTAAAATATTTAGAAAATATTTTTATATTTTAATTTTGTTTTTTTTAAATTTCTCATTTCTTTTAGCTATTAAAAAATAATTAAAAAGATCAACAGTAAATATTTAGGGGGAAAAAATCCCCCGCTGACCCGTTTCTTCTTTTCTACTTTTGCTGGGAAAATGTTTTCATCAGATTTGAATTATGGGGATTTTTGTGACCCCTTTTAAAGCCTTCAAGTGTGTTGTGGATATTGAAAGGGAGATTATGAGAGGGGGGTGCTTTCTGGAATAAGGCTTGATCTTAGACAAAAATCAAAGTAGCGGGGAAAATCCTGTGACCACTCTGTACAGAAATACCAGAAAAATTCCGTATAATGGAGAAAATGTTGGGGATTAACCTTGCTAATGGTTATACCTTTTTCTAAAATGTGTTATTATTATTTAAAAAATTCAAGATCTGGTTTAACACTAGATCTTCAAATTACTTGTCAAAGTAAAAAGGTTTTTGAATTTTTAAAAACTATTTTAAATCAAGGGTTTTGGTTCAGTTCTTTAAAAAAGTACAAGCTAAAGTGTCCAAAATCTTCTCAATTTAGCCTTTAAAATTCAGGTGACTGTTTCAAAAAGAGTTATGTTTATTTTTCCCTAAATAACAGTGAATTTTTTTAGTTCATTTATAATACAAGGTTTGCTTTTCAGGAATTGACGTTCAAATTCAAAAATACCTTTACTGGAAAAAAATTATAGTACATTTAAGCTAAACTAGACAAAAAAAAATTAAGTTCTGAAAGAAAATGTTTTATTGCTCTGTGTTTTTCTCTTCCTCATCCCCCCGTAGTATATGTGTTTGTTGAGATCTGTAAATCTACAATAATTATTTGAATAAAACCAAGTTAAGAGGGATACAAATTTACTGAACAAACAAAACACTCGAAAATGTAAGGAATTAATTAAATAAATATCCCACAAAAAGGGGTGGGGGGGTTGAAATTTCCCAAAATTGAAATTTTACTATCTCCCCCGAATTGATTAAAAATACAGACAGTGTGAAGTTAGCAAATCGAGAAAACCTTGAAGGTTTGTACCTCGAAGACCCCCCACCATTAAAAACCCCCCCCAAAAAATTTTGTAACTTGAAGGGGGGGCTGCATGAAGATACTTTTTTTAGGGGGACTTTGGAATATAATGTAGCTTGGCAACGTTGCATTGATTGCCAAAAAAAAAAGGGGGGGTATAGGGGGGTATCGCTATCTTCTCAACAGTGTCAGTTTTTGTAAAACCTGAAAAGCCGAAGCACACCGTTTGGCTGGAAAATTTTCTTTTTGCGATGTTCCCTTTTTTTTTTAGAAATAACTTTCACTTTTCTTTCTTTTTTTCCAACTTCCCAGGAAAAAAGCATTCATCTTCGTGTTAATTTCAAATTTTAAAAACACCCGGACAAAATGTTTTCTTAAGCCTTCCGCAGCTACACTGCCCGGGGTTTTTAGTCTTTTTTTTCTAATTTAAACAATAATCAGCTGTCCCTTGGAATTTTTTGACCAATTTCCTTGTTTTTTATTTTCTTTTTATCAAACTTAAAAATTCAAAAAAAAAATTTTATGGATGACCCTTCACTGATAAAGCTTATCAACTCAATAAAACAAGATTCATCTTTTGGGGGTAGTTTTGTATTACCTCCCCTTGTCCCATATTTTTTAAAACAATTTCCTTTTTCAAAATTGAAAAACAGGGGGGGGGTGACATTTTCGGGGTAACATAAACCCCAAAAAAAATTTTCCCTTTTCCCAATTTTTTTTTTTCCTTCCCAAAAGTTTTTCAGTGGATAAATTATCTTCTTCTTCAATTTTTTTTTTTTTTTTTTTTTATTTTTCCCCAGCATTCCCCTAAAAAATACAAAATTACAACCCCCTCAATTGAGGTTCAACCATTCAAAACGGGGGTGTTTTAAAAACCCCTTATGAATTTTAGGTAAAACATTTTAAAAATATACTAAAAAAACTTTTTCATACATAATTGTGTGCTGGTAAGTCTTACCCCCAGAAAACCCCCTTGGAAATTTTATTGTTGACTTCTTGAACAGGGTCTATGTTCACAACTTCAAGAAAAATTTTTTTACATGAGCTTGGACATGATAATATCAAAACATTCTTTTTTATCCAAAACCCGGAAAACTTTTTTTTAATTTTTTTTTTACCAAATTTAAAATTTTTTTGCCCCCTTTGCACGACAAAAAGAGCATGAACCTTGGGGAATTTTTGCTAGACTGCCTTTTTTTAAAAAATAAATCACTCATCAATTTAAAAAAAAATTTGGGGTTTTAGTGTATTTAGGATGTTCTAATGTATATTATAAAAAAAAAATTTAAGAAAAAGGAAGACTGACAAAATAACACAGACCCCTTTTTCCCGCCTAAGGGGAAAAAAAAACAGAGTGAAAGATGAAAAAAAATTTATAAAAAAAAACTGATCTTCAAAAATTTTAAACCCCACACCCATGGTTTTCATTTAAAAACAGTCAGGAGCATTTTTAAAATTAAAATTCCCCCGGGGGTGTAAAAGGTTCAATGGGTAGGAAAGTTGTTCAAAAAAAAAATTTAAATTTACTTTTTTATGTTCCTCAAAACCCCCCAAAAGAAATTTTTCCCCCTTCCTTTTTACAGGACCCCATTTTAACAGCTTGAAGAAAAAACAAAAAATAACCAAAACCGGGGAAAACCCCTTTTCTAAATTTTTTCCCCAAAGTAGGGTGGCATCTTTTAAATTTATAAAAAAAAAATGATACCAAAATCACCTCAGTGGGAAACCCCCTCAAAATTTTTATTTAAAAAAAATTTTTAAAAAAAAAAAATGTCCCCCCTTTCCCGGCCCCAAAAAAGTCTGTTGGTTTTAAACTGTAGATAAATATAGCCTACAGGTACCCCTTTTTACATAAAAAGCATTTTAAAGGTTTTAAAAACAAACCCCTTAAAAAAAAACTTTTCTTAGACTAGGGTCAGTTGATTTCACCAATACAGCTAAGAGCATGCACCCTCATTTTTGGTTTTGTTGCCCCAAAAAAAATTTGGGGTGAAAATTTTTTAAAAAAAAAAATAAAATAATTACCCCTTGAAAAAGAGTTTTTTGAAAATTTGATAAAAAAAATAACTACTTGTTTTTTTTAAATTTTTTCTCACCCCTATATCAAAGCTAATACCAATTTTTCCCCTAAGCCTTTTGTTGGCAAGCAAGATAAATTGGGGATTTTTCTTTAACAAGTTGAAAAACCCAAAAATGGTTCTGTGTTACGGGGTTTTTCCCCCAAAAAATACTGCCTACCCCAAATACAGGGTTTCCCAAAAAGGTTGGGGGGATGAGACCCCCGGGGCCGGCCCCTACTATTTAAAAAACCCGGGAAAAGGTTTTTTCCCCCCAATCACAGGACTACAGGAGTTTTTTTGCAATCCTTATTACAATAAACATCATATGGGTTATACCTAGCCGTTAATGATAAAAAAAAAATTTCAAGGAGTTTTCTTTAAGTTCTCTTTTCATTTTTTTTTTTTTTTTTTTTTTTTTTTTTTCTTTTTTCTTAAAATTTTCCCCTTGGTTTTATGCTTCAATTTTATTAATCTTTTTGGGGTCATTATTTGATGGGAAAAAAAAAAAAAAAAATATATCAGCATTAACATTTCTGGGTAAAGGGGTTATTTTGTGTAGACCTGTAAAAACCCCCTTTTGACTTGTTACTGAGTTTTTAAAATGTAGAAAATTTTCTTCCCTTCTGGCACACGCCCATGTTTTCAAATAACCTTGTGGCCTGTTTACTAATTTTTTCTGTACTTTTTTTTCTTCTCTGCATTTTTCCCCTTAAAACCCAAAAAAAAACCCTTTATTAGAAAAAGATGAAAATTCAACATGGTTAAAAAGTTTGTTTAAAACTGGAAAAGGGGTTTTGCATTGCATTAAAATTTATATTTTTTTTAAAACTTTAACCCAAAACCAAAATACTAGGGGGCATTAGACTTGTTATCTGGAGGTCCCAGGTTTCAAACCATAGAATCAAGAAAATTGTTTTTTTTTAGGTTTTGGAAATTTGGGGGCATCATTTTGTGATTAACACAAAATAAAATTTTTTCTGGTCTTATTTTTTTATTAAAATACATCATACAATTTTAAAACTTTGATTTTTTTTCCCCCATTATAATTTTAAAAAAAAATTTTTGTTAACAACAAAATTGGAGGGGGGTTTTTTTTTTTAGATCAGCTAAAGCCCCCTAAAAAAAATTTTTTTAATTTACATTGGGGTTTTTGAGAGAGCCCCTTTCCTTTTATTAGTATTTTTTTTTAAAAAGTGAAAAAAATAAAAAAAAAAAACGGGGGCCCCTACCACCCCTTACAAAAAACTCCCCCCTTAAATGTTTAAAAAAATTAATTTTTAACATTATATTATAAAAGGGTTTTGTGTTTTAAAACTTTCTTTTCATTACATACCTCCCCCATGTAGGGGGTGGGCCCCAAAAATCTTAAAAAAGTGCCCAAGTTTTTGAAGCCAAATTTTTTTGTCTTCTAAAATTTATCTTTATCTAAAAATATCAAACTGCCCCAAAATTTTTCCTTTGGAAAAACCCCACACCCCATTTTAAAAATTTTTCAAAATTTTTTGGGGGTCCTTTTTAAAATTTATAAATGGAAGTTTTTAAAACAGGGGATTTACATTGAGGCCCCTTTGGGGGGTTTACACTTTTAAGCTAAAAACTAAAAAAATCCACTATCCTTATTAACCTCACTCAGGTGGGGTTTTGCAGGAATGCCCCGCCCCTTAAAAGGGGTTAAACCCCATTGCCCCCCCAAAATCCACAAATACCTAATTTGGGGTGAACTTGTGATAGAACATTTTTTTGTTCTTTAAGCAAGTAAGAAGGCCCCTTTGAAAAAATATTGGTAATTGTGGGAAAAAAAAAAAAATCATGGTCTGTTTCTTTCCCCGTTAATGAATACAGCTGCCCCATCCTCAAAGGGGTAACATAAAATAAAAATACTAATATTGTTAGTACGGGAAATTTTTGTTTGCCCCCTTGTGGTTCCCCCGGGCCCCAAAGCATTAACATCGGAAAAAAAAACTGAAATTTTTTGGAAAACAGACAACCCCCCTGCCCCTCAGATCTCCGGGTCAAGTTTTTTAAAATTTTTTATTATTCTTCCACTTTGAGATGGTAAAAAAAAACCATACGATAAATAAATAAAAAATTTCTAATTTAAAAAAACAAATAAAAAAAAATATTTTTTAAAAACTAATAAAATTTTCCCCCCATGGCCCCCGGGGCAAAATTTCAGTTAATGGGGGACGGGGGGAAAAAAAAATTTTTTTTTCAGAATTTTTTTATTAAAAATTTTTTTGTCTTTCAATTAAACCCGTATCTACGGGGCTCGGGGGTTTTTTAAGGTTTTGTGTACCTATCCCTTTTCCCCTTTTTTTGTTTTCATGTGAAATTAAAAATCTCAATAAACTCAAAATTTTAAACCCTTTAAAAAAACATTTATTTTATAAGTGGTTCCAGATTAAATTTAAATAAAAAAAAAAATCCCGGGAAAACAAAAAGGAAATTTTTTTTTTCCCCCATTCTATTTTTAATTTTTTTTTTTTAATTATCTATGTTTTAATATATATTTAAAATTTTTTTCCTTTTTTTTTTGCTGTTAATATTTTTTGTTTTTTTTAATTTTTTTTATAGAAAAAAATAAATTTTCATTTTCTTCTTTTTTTCAATTTAGCAAAAGATGCCTAACCCCCACTCAGGGTTTCCCCCCAAAGTAAAAAATTGATGATTTCCGGGAAAAGAATGAACCTCCCCTTTTGTAAGTCAAATTTTTCTCGACCCTTTTCCCCCTTTTTGGTTAGTGTTTTAAAATTTTTGTAAAATAAAACATCTTGCAAAAAACTTCCAATATCTTTAGATCTGATTGGAAAAAAAAAAATTTTGTCTATCTGGGTGAAGTAAAAGATATAGTCCTTTTTTTATAAAAGGACTATAAACAGAGAACAGACTAGCCTCCCCCAAAACAAGCAGGCGGGCTTTGCATTCCCCCAAGGGTTTTTAATGGCTTAAAAAAAAAAACCCCCAAGGGGGGTTCAGGACAACCAACTTTTAAAAGTGAAGTTCCCCAGGAGATTCCCCACTGCCCCCAGCTGTAGCCACACTCCCGGGGGTTACAACAAAAGGGGCATTACAAATTTTTTTTTTTTAAATTTTATCAAGATTTTAATCTTTCCCCAGAGCACAAAAAACCAAAAAAGGAAAATAGTCTTCTTCTTTTTCTTTTCCTCCTTACAAAAACTCTCTCCTTGCTTTTTTTCCTCATTTTTACCCCCCCTGGTAGTAAAGGGGGGAAAAATTGAGGCTCCCTTGAAACGGGTTGGTCTCAAGTGGAGGGGTTTTGCCCATTTTTAATCGGAAAAAAGGAGAAAAAAACCGAACATGTCCAGTATCACCCAAAATTGTAATTTTTTTTTACTCTCCCTTTTGCTTCGGGACACATCAATTTTTTTGCTCAAGTCAATCTTAGGCTGGAAAAGTAATAAAAAAAAACACTCTTTGGGAAAAGGGAAAACCACCAGGCGGGTTTTAATGCTTAAACATTTTCCCCACCTAACCCTAAGTTTTCCTTTTAATTTTGGGCCCAGAAACTGATTTTAGGGGGAAAAATTTTTTTTACTGGGTGGTTTGGGGGCCAACGGCCCCCCCCCGCTACCGGTTACCAGACTACGCATAACCAATTGACTAGAAAAAATACTGAAAAGTAAGCCCACATAAAAAGGATTTTAAGGTTAAGAATAATTTGTAATTAATCGGGTAATTGTAAAACCTATTTTTTTGGAAAAAATTTTTTAACTACTTAAAATAATAACTTCCCAAAATAAAGTAAGTCCTATTTTAAAATTAAATTCCAAGGTTTTGAAATTTTTTAAAAAAGGGGTTATTAAAAGGGGAAAATTAAACTGGTTTTTTTTTTTTTTTTCATTATTTTTTTTTCTCTTAAAATAATATTAAAAAGGCTCAAAAAAAAGGGGCAATTTTAAAATTTTTTCCCCGTATTCTTGGTGGTATTTTAAAACGGTTTGATGATTTTTTGATTGAAAACAGTTTTTTTTTTCAATTTTAATTTTTCCCCCGGGGGCCCCACCTGTGCTTGTTATGAAGTCTGCTCACCCCGGGGGACTTTTTCTTTTTGACCTTTTTAAAAAAATTTTAGCCATGTCAAAAACACGTTTAATTAAAACCCCTTCTCGTTCTTTTCAACGTCCGCGGGCTGGACTTGGATGGGGGACCATTCGAATTGGGGCCCGGTGATCAGGCGGGGGAAACCCCAAATTTATTTTTTTTTTTTTAAAAAATTTTTCTAGATTTATTGTTTTTCCCCAAATTTTTTTTTTTCCCGCCTCATAATCACAAAAAAAAGATCGCCAAGTTCATTTTTAAAAAGGTTTTTAAAAAAAATTTTTAAAACCTTTTTTAAATCTTTTCTTTTTTTGTTAAAATTTAAAAAATACATTTAAAAAAGCCCAAAATTTTTCCCCCTCAACTATAGAAAATCCCCCAAAGTTAGGTAATGTCCAATGGGGTTGGATTTGTTTAATAACCATCAAGTTAAGCCCCCCCTTTATTTTTTTGTATTCCTGCCAAACTCCCGGTTAAAATGGGTTAAGGGGGTAGTTTTTTTTGTCTTTTTTTTAAAAAAGAAAAAAAGATGTTCCTGTCTCAAATCATTTTCCCAAAAAAAAAAAATTATCTGGGCCCCGATAAGAAAAATTTAATCTTTTAATCCCAAAATTAACCCCAAACCTTTTTCTTTATGTTTTATGAATAACCGATCCTAGGTCATTTTAGGCTTGACCCCCACTAAAATCTCCACTTCTACCGGGTTTTTTGTCTGAGGTCCTGCTTAGACAAATGATTTAGTTGACCCGGAGTGACTGGTTTTTTGGGCCAATCAAAATTGAATGTTTTTAAAAATTTTTTCACAGCACACCACTCGTGAGTTTTTAAGAGTTTTTTTTAAAACTAAGCTATCCCCTTTTTTTTTTGAAAACCCCAAATAAAAAACTATCTAATTGGGGGGACTTCCAAATGAAAACCAAGTTTTTATTTTACCTACTCCCCCGGGTCTGGTCAAGAAAGGGAACGGGGGGGGCCACGGAAGCCAACTCAAGTGGGAAAAGGTCCCTCTGGGGGGGGCGTCGGCTATTTTGGGAAAAAAACCCGGGCCCCTCATGGCAGGAAAAAACAGACGGGAAAACCAACGCCACAAAACCTCCCCGGGGCAGCCCCCAAACGTGATTAAACGGGGATTGACTTTTGCGCAGAACTCATTAAATTTTTAACCTTGGGGAAATTTAAAGGGGTCCCCAAAATTACCGTCTTTTTTCCCCAAAGTACCCTTTTAAAAAAAGGGGAAAATCTGGTTTTTCATATTTTTTCTCTCTTTTTTTTTGACCTGATTTTTTGGGGGAAACCCTTCCATAAAATTAACCTCTGCCCCGAAGGGGCTATGAGTGTCACGCCCGGCGCCCCCCGGGCAAAGGGAAAAGGGGGGAACCCAGCACCCCCAGAAAAAAAAAGAAAATAGGGGAAATTTTTTCAATCCCCCGCTCGTCCCAAATTTTAAAAACTACAAAATTTCTAGAAAAAAATTATTTCATAATTATTATGATTGGAAAGGTGAACAAACTGAAAATTTTAGATACTAAAGAGCGACGACTCTAAAAACCCCAATTTATTCCTAATTATGGGTAGCCCCCCAACCCCCCCCCCCCCCCCCCCCCCCCCCCCCCCCCCCCCATTTCCCTACCGGCCGCCCCTTTGGTCATTTAGGTGGAAAGATTGATTGGGTTATAAATTCCTTGAACGCCAGAATCAGCTTTTTTTTTGTTGCCCCCCCTGTCCCTGTGAATGTTTTGATTGTTTTACTTTACATTTTAAAAACAAAAAATATGTATGCACCAAACTACAGCTTATTTACCTTATCCCACCCTGTTTTCCTAGACTGAACGCTTTCTTCGCTAAAGAGCTAACCAAAATATCAACCCATCAGCGATGACCCAAGTCCACCCTCAACTCCCTGAGGTACCGAGGACTGGATGGCTTTGTGGCCGCGGTGTCACCCTCAACTTCACCGCAAACGGAGGCAACCCTGGCCTACACCCCTGCTTAAAGGTGAGACTCTTGCAATTTTTTGAACTTTTTTTTTACTCAAAATTTTTTTTTTCGTTTTCTTAAATCCCTGACCTTTTTTTTCGGTTGGCTACTGGAAAAAAGAATAGACCCTTTTCCCTTTCCCAAGATGGCACAAATCTGGCTTGAAATATGCGAAAGCCATGCCAAAAAAATTTTCAATAAAACATTTTTCCTCCCTCACTTGTCTTGTGCTCTTCACGAATGGCCGAATTTAAAAAAAACTTTATTTTAGTATAAATGAGACCCCCCCTTCAATTCGGAGCTTCAACCAATCACAGCATATTTTAAAGAATGATGTTTTTTTTTTTTTTTTTATAAAATAAAAACATTTTTGAATAAAAGTTTTTCTATTTACTAAATACGCACCTAATGGGGGAGTTGTACAAGAGCGGGGTTGATAAATATTTAAATGTGCTAACGAATTATTCTAAATAAGACGCGACTTGAAGGACAGACAGTCGGCCTTAAACTTAATCCTGTTCTAACCATTCAAACCAATGTATATTATTTTATAACTCAAAATTTTAACTAGTTGAGGATTTTTTTTTTTTTACACCCGCGATATTGTTTTATGGAAGCGAAATCCGAAATTCAAAAAAAAAAACTACTTCTAAAACCCCCTTCCCAGGGCTCCTTGTCCCCGTTGAAGCCCCGAAAACGGCCCTTTCTCCCAAACTACACCATCTACCCGATTCATTATAGAGGCCGGGGTCCCCCTGGCCCTGGCAACTTTTTCCCTGCCGCGGCCCGTGTTCGGTTTACACCATCACCGCCCTCCGTACCTGGCGGGTATCAACTTTCCGGATCTGTTCCGGAGAGTGTCCTCCTGGAAAATCCGAGGTCCGTTGGTTCGAATGGCAACCCCAAATCAAAGAATTTTTTTTAGCGCTTGATTTGAATAAATTTAAAAGAAATAAAAATGGGGGTTAAAAACAACTGCTGGATTATTAATTTATAATATTTTAAAATCCTGTAAAATTTTACAATTTAAAAAAAGAGGTGCCATATTAAACCCGTTAGCCCTAATGGGAAATCCCTGTCTCCCCAGCCGACAGTCTAAATAAAGCACTAATATACTATTATAGGTCCCCTTGTGATCAGGCAATTAACCAAGTGTCTCTTAATTATTAATATTCGAAAAATGTGTTACTATGGAGAAAAAAAAAACATCTGTTTGATTTTGATGGTTTTGACTAAACTGTTAAAGATGCCGGAAAAAGTAAAGGATTTTTTTGCTTTGAGCTTCTACCCGCTTAAAAATTTTTTGACATTTTTGTTGCTAAAACACCCAACCAAACTCTTATCAGATTATTACACATTAAAAGATTTATCATTAAAACAAATGTAAAACCATAAACGACCCCTTTAGAACGAAATTTTTAATAAGATCCCCAATTTTTTCTTGTATAAACGCAAGTTCGGTAAAACAGTGATGATAAATATGTAACTTTTTAATTGCTTTTTTGGTTTAAAACTTTTTTAAAAGTATTTCTACATTTTTTATGCATTCCCAAAAATAATAGAAAATTTATTTGCATTACTAAAAGCAAATTTGTATTATTTGGTCGGACCAATTGAAAACTGTTGCGTATTTTTTTTTAAAAAATTTGGTTGACCTTTTTTCTTTAAAAAAAATATTTTCTAAAGCATTCAATAACAGATAGAATATTTATTTGTATTAATTTTTTCGGACATTGATGAAAGTTGCGTAATTTTTTTAAATGCATTTTTTAAAAATTTTTTTTTTTTTTTTCTTTAAAAAAAGGTATTATTTTGCAAATAAAACAATTTATTTCTATGCATCAATAACAGATAGAATATTTAATTTGTATTATTTGGTCGGACCATTGATGAGACTGTTGCTATTTCTCTCGCAGTACTTTTAACCGGCTGTGCTGCAGGTGGGCAAGAACATCAACGTGTACAAGAACTTCCCCCCGATCGGGGGTGCGGAGGCAAGAATTCCACTTCGTCCACCCCACCGCCAATGTGGAGTCTGTGGGTGAACGGAACCACCGGTCCTCCTTCGAGTACTGCGGCCAGAAGTGTTCGGCCTGTTCCGCATGACTGCCCGAGTCTCTGTGGCCCAAGGTGACTCTTTTTGTGCCTTCTTTCTTTTCTTATGGCCAATGCAAATTGCTAAAAATGGACATAAAGGAGCCTAAAATTGGATCTGGCGTCCAAATAATCTTTCACCACCGTGAATTTTGGGACAATATCTACCCACGGACACGGAATTTTATTATAATTAAAAAATAACCTAAAAATTGGTAAAACCGCAATATTTTATTTGTCACATAAAACAAAATGAAAAAATTAGCACCACCCTAAAATGAAATTTTTTAAAATGTATTAAAAGAAAGTTTAATAAAAAGTGCCCCCTATACTTTCAAATTTTGTGTGACCGCAAAAAAATTCGGGGGAATTGAATGCTGTCCCCCGCAATACAGAAAAAAAAGAACCCCGCCTCAACCAAAAAGAAAATTCAAAAGGATTTTGAACCAAACATAGTAGGGTGATTCCGCCAACCCTTAAATTATTCCTGATCCTTTGCTCCTAGAGCTCTCCATGGGGTAGCGTTTGTGATTTTTCCCCCTTGTCCAGAGATTTAAAAGTTCGATCCGGGGTTGGACAGAATTTTCGAGCAAAAAAATATTTTCCCCCTCTAACACTGAGGCTGGAATTAAAAATCAGGATTACAGGACTTTAAAAAAACCCAACGTCTCACTAGGCGCATTTTTCAATACCCACAACCAGGTCAAATATACAGTCGAACATGGTATAAGAGAAACCAGAGAACAATTTCCAGGTCCAATTTATCTCTCTTTAGGGAAAATAAACTTTTTATAAAGAAACATGGAAAAATAATAAAGAGAAAAAGAGAAAATCGGTTCCTTTGTTTTCTCATTCACCCAGGTTTTGACTGTACAAAGTATGTCATATATTTTGTGTTAATTAATCACAGTGGTGAGTCACAACTACTCAAACAAACTATACTTTTTATTTACCCTTTATTTTTTTTTTACAAACAATCATCAACAAAAAATTAATAACAATAAATTTAAAAAAAAAACTTAATAATAAAGACCCAAAATTACTTTTTATTACAATTGTTTTGGGAATCCGGGGCAATTAATGCCTTTGGCATTCTCCCGCCCTTTACCCTGGAAATACTAAGTCTTATCTGAACTTGGGACGTAAACCCCGACCTCCAAGTTAAACAAGCTACGGGGCCGGCTTTATTTTTGGGCTGTAAAAAAATAAATGCCCCCTGTAATTTTTTTTTTTTTTTTTTTTTTTTTTTTTTCCTATCCTAATTTGTCAACTATTTTAAAGTCTTTTTTTATCAAATACAATTACCTTTTATTCCCATTCTATAAATGTCCCCTGTATCTGTCCTCAGACAAGGAGGGACTCCTGGCGAAAGCGGGACAAGCTCAAGATCCCGGGGACGCGCCCAGTTCGACACATTCGCGGCCGCCGTGATAGACCAAGAAGGCCTTTTTTGAAGGATCACGGCTACATCAAGCACGCCAAGATCTCGCCAACCTCAGAATCAACGGGGGGACAGTTTCGACGAGAGGTGAGGGGAGGAGTTCAATAAAAGGGTTGGGTGGAAAAGATTGCCAAGGGGAATAACCCGCCTTTATTAGGACATAATTATATTAAAGAAAATATTTATTTAATTTTTTTTTTCTTCTATTTTTTGTAATTTTTAATTTGTAATTATTTGTATTGTATAAAAATATGTCCCCATCAATAAAGTGTAAATAAATAAAAAAAAATAAAATAAAGACCCCCAGGGCCGAAATTGGAAAGGAATTAAAACCCGACGCAAGAAAAAGCTCATGGTAAAGCACTTGCTTGCCATGCGGAAGGTCCCGGGATCGAACTCCGCCCCACAAAAATTTTTTATTCAAAATTTGGTTACAGTTTTTTAAGGGATACCCTTCCGGTGCGCTCGCTTGACCCCAGCACCTGAAGGGAAGGATTGTGTCACTTCTCGCCCATCAGGGGGGCACACTACGGGATGGGCAAAGGCCCAGAACACAGACCACAAGCTCACAGTAGCTCCTTTTCATGGCTTTCGAAACAAAAAAAGAGTGTGAAACACTCAATTTAAAAAAACAAAAATACATAAGGCCCAGGGAATAAGATTTTAGTGGGTTTGTTTTTTGGTGTATTTTGTTATTTTTCAATTAAATTTATTTAATTATTGCTTAAAACATCTTCCCGTTTTTTCAGCGTCGGGTCTTCATCCAGCCCACGATCGTTCAAGCCAAAGACCCTCTGGACAAGATAATGGGCCGAGGAGATATTCGGGCCCGTGCTCTCCCCCCTACGTGTACCCCCGACAAAGAACTGGAAAGGCTCCCCAAGCTGGTGGGCAGACTCTACTCCCTAAAGCCCTGACCGGGGCGTGTTTTGCAGAGGAAAGAAGCATTCCAAAGAAGTAATGGTTTTTTTTTAAAAAAAATAAAGAAAATTAATAATATTTTTTTTTTAAAAATGTCCGATTAGGACTAATGAGCCCATTATTCCAGCATTTCCAGAAGTAAGCCCCCAAAACAACTTTTTTTTAATAATAATAACACTCTTTATGGAAGGTAACCACCCCCGGCGAGGTTAATTTCAAAAACATTTTCTACCACCTAACCCTCAGAATTTTCCTTATTAAGTGGTCACAAAAATCAAATTAATGAAGAAAAATTCATTTCACTGGGTGGGATTCGAACCAACGGATTCCTACCTACCTGGATTACCAGACTAGGCCTGAACCACTTGACACCATAACGGTGATTTTTGTGATCGGAGACCACCTTTTAGATGGTGGAAAATCCAAATGGAAGGTTAGCTTGACATGTCCGGCCCGGTTTTCGATCCCGCGAACTACAGACCGGGGTTTTGACCACTGACTACGGGAGGACCTTTTTAAATTTATTTTTAAGAAGGGAAATTCGAATTCTCCTGTGTTCGAATGCTAAACCCAGCGTAAATACATGCTGTAATAATTCCGTGTCCATGAGAGGTGGACTGTACATTTTTAGTTGGGGAAGGTTTTTATGACCCCCAGATTCCATAGGCCCCCCTCCCCATGTAACAATGATTGATTTTAAAATTTTAACGTCCTGATGGTTTCAGGACGAGGATTTTACTTGCACTCGCTGCTAATCGCCCAGTTTTTTACGATAACCTCAACCTAAAATTGAGTTCAAGTATACATCACGGTTAATTCCTTTTTTAGAACAAATTTTTTGTAAAAAATTCTTCCAAATGGGATTCGAACGTGGGATTCGAGTTCGTTCCCCACACTATCTCTATAAATCTCTCGTCATTTGTTTGAACAACTTTACCAACTGTTAGCACCAAAATAAGTGCTGCAAAAGGGGACTTATTTTTTTTAAAATAATTATAATAATTCCTTATCAGGCATTATCAGTAAGGTCGACTAATATTAAAATATTGTTTTATCCCCAGGTGTCTAGATGATTGAAGTACGCATCGGGAATACTACATCAATGACAAGAGAACGGGTCTGTGGTGGGACAGAACCTTTGGTGGCGGTAGAATGTCAGGTAGTTTTATACCTTGCTAGTTTGAAAGATAATTTTTTTTTAAAATACATACCAGATTTTTTGTGTAACCTTTTTTGTTTTAGGGCGGAATTAATAGACAACATCAATCCCTTAAGTCGTTGGTAAGTGTCGGTTTGCCCTATCTTACACAGTCCCCCCATCCGGACCTTAGCGCCACAGAGGTATTACAAAAACGTCTATTAATTCCGCCATTTTTTAAAAATTGTGTCGATCACAATCGGTATCACAACTACCGCACTCGCTTTCTAAATATTTGCTTAGCTTGGGACTTAAACACTTCTCGATTACAAGTCCGCCCGCCTTATCGATCAAGCTACTGAGGTCGGGTTATTCGGAAATATGTATATCATATAAAAATAATATCGACTCTCCCTAGTGTTACGGTATTTGATTAGGTCTTCTTTGATCTAGACAGCTAATAGCTGACGAGAAAACCCGGGGAAGCTTTCCCCAGATTTTCCCCCGGGCCTCAAAAAACCAAAAATGAAGCATATAATTATGATTGTCAGATTATTTTTTTTTTTACAGAGGGCTTTCAAAAAGAAATTTTGATAAAAAACACTGGAAATTAAAAAAAAAAAAAAAAAAAAAAAAAAAAAAAAAAAAGTGGATATTCTCTTTTTAAATGAAATACATCAAACCCGGATATAAGAGAACAATTTCCAGGTCCAATTTTTCCCCCTATAAGATAAAATAACCTCTTTATAAAGAAAAAAAACCGGCCTTGAGTTCTCTTATATCCAGGTTCTACTGTATAATGTAAAGTCAAAGTAGGGAAAAATTTTGTCGTGAACTGGCCAGGATTTTCATTCTATTTTTACCTTTGTTATTATTATTTTAGCTGACCTTAACACAAATATGAAACTTTTAAAACTTTTTAACTTTATTATTAGCTGACCTGGATGCAGGGTTTTCAGTGAAACCCCTTTCGTTTTAAAACCCGGGGACCAATTAGATCTATGGGACCAGATGATTTTATTTTGGGTTTTAAAAGTCCTGATTGGGATGATAGTCCCCGGACGGGGTTTTCACCTTCCATTCGCTAGGGAATTTTACCCGCTACCCCATTAACCTCACACACCTGGGGAGGGCCGGAAATTGCACCCCCACGTGTTTGGAAGGAACAAATTTCCTTTGAAAATCTACCCCAACCGGTATTCGAACTCGGGTCTCTGGACTCGGCAGTATCCGAGCGTCACGGCAAAGGGGCCTGCTGGCATTTGAAGTTTTTCCCCTATCTAAATTTTTTTTTTGAGTTGGGTGGAAGATTTTTTTTTTGTTCAAAGGTTGGTGGGAAAAGATTGCCATAGGCAATACCCCGCCCTTTGTTAGGGCTAATTTCAAATATTATCCATTCTTTTTCATTTTTTTTTGTAATATTTTTTTTTTATTTTTTCACTGTTAAAATTTTTATTTGTTTACATAATGTCCTTTTGTATCAATAAAAATTGTAAAATAATAAATTTCGTTCTTTTTGCTCCCCAGGAACGAACGACAAGGCGGGGGGCCCCCACATGTGCGAGGTGGGCTACACCCCAGTCCATCAAGGGGACCTTCGTCCCCCTCAAGGAGTGGAAGTACCCCCATGGGTTTTAAAACCCCCATGGACATCTCTTGTAACCTTTTTCCCCACCTACTTTAAAAGGTGGATCATTGTCAACATTTTTTTTCACACAAAAAAACTAATTAAACCCCTTCCATTGTGTCCGGAGTTATGTTGAAAATGTATACGAAATGTTGAAAACTGAAGTATTTTAGGACTGGCAAAGGCTAACTTATTGGGGGAAAAACATTTCTCTACTTAGAAAATTTTAAAAAAAATTTTTTCCCTTTTCGTATTATTATTATCTTTTGTGTACGTAGCTTTCTATTAACTTTAAGACAAGATCTCTTGTATTTTTTAAAAAAGGCAAAGTTGTTTTCGGAAAAGTACTCTAGGATTCTTTTGTCTAGTATTATTTTTGGGTTTTACATTACACTTTTAAAATTATTTATGTACTTTTTGTGTCTGTCTGGAATTTTGGGTGGGGTGCCACAACTTTTGAATCGAAATGGTCATAATTTGTGTCCCCTTTAGGATTTCTGGGACTTTTTTAACTCGAGGATTTAAATTTGGGTTTGACATCCTTAACAAGGCTTTTTTGGGTTTTGGTTCGCAGTTTCTGCAATTTTTTGGGTGGCTTTTTTGGTCCCCGTTATTGGGTTGGGTTTTGTATATATTTAAAAATAAATTTTTTTTTCCCAAAATTTTGGAAAACTCTTTTTGGCATTTTAACCTTCACGAATTCTTTCAAAAAAAATTACTTTTTTGGAAATCCTTTGAAAAGGTTTTTCTTTTCATTTTTTTTGCTTTGGGGGTAGACCCAATATTAAACCAATGTGAAAGCTCACTAAGCGCTTTAAGCAGGATTTCTTCTCATTTACCGAGCTTCTGTTTTTGGGAGTTCCTTCTCTTTTTCCAAAAAAAATTCTTTTTTTGTTTTGGTTATTCCGCTGTTTTCCGTTTTTTCGTTGTTAACTAAAATTTTCTAAAATGTTTTTTTTGGGTTTTGAAATTTTTAAAGCGCATAAGTTATTCTATTTTTAAAGTCCCTCCAAAAGAAGTTCAAAATTTTCTCTTTTCTGATTCTTCGACGTTTTTTTCCTTTTCACATTCAGAATTCTTTTTTAATTTTTGTTTTCCTTTTTTTCTCCAGTGTTGTCCATTTTCTTTAAAGGGTATTTTTTTGACTAAGTTTTTTTTTTAAACTTCCTTCTCCAGAGTTAATTTTTTAGGGAAGTTTTTTAACCCCTAAACCCTTCCTCCCCTTCATTACAATTTTTTTTTACATCCCCCTCACGCCCCTCATTACAAAATCTTAAATTTTTTTTCTATTCTATTGGTTGGGCCAAGATCCTTATTTCTATTTTTTGTAGCATTATACTTTTTTTGGGGGTGATTTCAAGTAAGATTTTGTTTTTTTTACCATCTGTACATTTTATAAAACTAGGTATTATTGGGTTTTTTAATTCAACTCCTTCTATCCCTTTTAAACAACTCCTTGTTCAAAATCTATTTTAAACACGAACCCCCAGATAGAGATCTAGATTTTTCTCCATATTGCATAGGGGAAAAAGTGAACTCCCTATATTATTTGTACATTCCTTTTTTTTGTTATACTTTCTTTTTTTCATTTTCTCTTAGTCTGCACAAAAATTTTAAAATTTTTTGGTCGAGTATGCAAAGAAATAAATACCCTATTTGTTTTTTTAAAATTTTCCAACCTGCTGTCTTTGTTTTTTTTTTTCCCATTATCCCAATTTTTTTTTTCAAAAGTATATTTTTTTTTCCCTTCACGCCCAGCCACTCGTGGGGCCAGTTCAAACTACTCTGGTTAGCAGCGGAATGCCCACTTCGAACTCCGGCGGTTAAAATTTTTAAAAATTGGTTCTTTCATCACCTAATTTTTGTACCAATGGGGCCAAAAGTACCAAAGACTCCCCTTTTTTTTTTTTTTTCCCCCTTTTTTTCACGAATAATAAGTAAAACCAGATGGGGGTTTGAAATCAAAACGGAGGGGGGGATTTGCAAAAAAGTAACCTTAAAGCAGCCTGGATTGGGCCGGGGAAAACCCGCACAAAAAGGTTTAATTTTGAGTTGTAAAAAACCCAAACCTGAATTGCTTTAGTTTTAGAATGACTTTCGATTTTTAAAGTGCCTTTACACTGACTAAACAAACTTTTTTTTTTGCTTCACAACGTCTCTTTTTCTAAATATTTTTTTTTCATTGAGGGGGGGGGGTAACTAAACAATTAAGTCCCCGTCGATGGCATTTGAATACACCGGGGTTTCCCCTTTAGAACCCCAAAAAATTAAGCGCATCCAGCGAGGTTAAGATTGGAGGGGACCATTCAAATTCAACTCGTGACGCTTTTTCCCGGCCCCCTCAGGCGGGGGGGGGTCAATGTGAGTGCAGGTTTGTGATTTTTTTGCGAATGGAGGGTAAAACCCCCGTCGTGATATGACCATGGCAGTTAAAGCGCGTTTAAAAACCCCAAAAAAAAAAAAAAAAAAAAAAAAAAAAAAAAAATTAAGTTTTTAAAAAGTTAAAATGGGGGAAAAAAAAACATCGATAAATTATTTAATTTTTCAAGTAAAAAAGCTTTTTGGAATTAAAAGAATTAAAGACAACCTTATGTACAACCAATATACGACTAACTAAGTGTTCATGCAAAGGTCTCCTTTTTAAATTGGGTTTAACGTCACTTTAAAAAAGGCCCTACACACGGGGTGTTCCCCCCAACTCGCGGAACCCCCCACAAACTTGCTACCCACATTACCCCCAATAGCTTGGATTGGGCCAGAATGCCAGCTATGGGGCTTTTAACACGAGGTCATAAACTAAGCATTTGGTTTTTATTCCAAATATTTCTCAGAGTAGGAATTACAAAGGCACCTCGAATCATGGGCTTGTTTTGAAAGACGTTGAATGTTCGGGGGGGTTTTTCCGGACATTTCTTGGGGGTTTCTATCTGAGCATCCCCAAGTGGGAATGATTACAAAATCAAAAGAGGGGAAAATGGTTTTTTTATTACATCTCCGGTTGTAGGGTTTGAATGGAAACTCCATACAATAAACACTGCAACCTAAAGAATATATGCGAAAAGAGTTATGATATTAAAATATTTTTTTTAAAAAACTTTGTGATGTCACAAGTACTCAACTCACACACAAATTTTTTTACCAAACTTGGACTCAAACCCCCCGACCTCCAATTTTACAATAAGTCCACCATCTTTATAAATCAAGCACTGAGGTTGGTTTTTACCCTCTTTTCGCGGGGAACTCTCAAACACTAAAAAATTTAACCCACCCGCTGAGTGGGGCGGGGTTTAGCCACCCATCAAAGGGTTTTTAAAATTTGAAGGGTTACCCTCCGAAATCTCGTTGGACGTTCCCTAAGGACAACGAAAACTGGTGTTTGAACGTGCCATCGACTCTGGGGTCTCTGGTCACCCACAATTTAAATCACTCACCACAGTTGTCCATTCAACGGGGGACTATCCAGAGGCGGGGCTGGGGGTACATACATCCAAGCCCCCGCGTTTTTTACGTCCTGGAGCACATCTATCAGACCTTTTTGACCACGAGCTGCCCTCGACGGGTTTTTGATTAGAATCGCCCCGGGGCTTCAGGATTCGAGCGAGCTCTGTTATTATGAGAGCGAATGGGAAAATGATAGTAATAAAATTAAAATTAATATTGTACCCCCAACTAAAGGAAGGGGCAAATTTCAAAAGTTAGGCAATAACAACGTCAAGGGGGCGGAATTAATAGATTTTTTTTTGTAATCCCCCCTGTGGCGCTAAGTCACCGATGCTACTGTTAAGATAGGAAATCCGACGCTTAGCAATGATTTAAAATACTTAGAATTTGTCTTTTAATTTCGCCTAAGGCATTTTTACGCTCCGTTTAAAACAAAACAATTCTAGCAGGGGTATAATACCTTTATTAAAAAAAATCATAGACCCATAGTGGAACTAACCACTAGGCAAGGGTTTTTAATGCTCAATGCTTTTTCTCCACCCAACGCCAGAAAGCCATAAGACGTGGCCATATACTCAAAAATGGGGGGAGAAAAATCAATCGGACAAGATCTGCATAATATTACTGATAGCGGCTTGAGCCTACTGAACACCGACAAAAAATCTTTCTGGTAATCCTATGGTACATTAAAATTTTAACATCAGTATACTAGAAATTTTTTTTAAAATATACCTAATGAACCTCGCTTTTTAAGCTCACAAATATACCTAAAAAGAACATGAGATATAAAAAAAACTCTGATTTAAAAATTTTCGGATACATGGGATAATAACCATAAAAATTTTTTGTAATGGGGACATACCTGTTGGTCGGAGTGAGTGCTAATAATAAAGAAAAAGTCACTGGACTTGCATAGACACTTTTTTTGGTAAAAAGCACCAACCGAAATAACAAGTACATTTTTGAACAAAATCGAATTCCGGGTTACCTTCCACTAAAAGTTCTAATATTAAAATTATTTCCCCATTTAACAAGGGGGGGACGAGAGTTTTGAGTTAATAAAATTACACCATAGTTCCACAGTCAAGGGTTAAAAGCGTTAGTCTGGTAAACAGGTAGCGGGGGATCCGTTGGTTCAAACCCCCCCAGTGCATGAATTTTCCTGATTTTTTTGATTTTTTTTCCCCCATAATAATAAGACTCGAAAGTTAGGGGGTAAAAATGCTTTGAGCATTAACCTCGCCTGGTGGCAAACCTTTTTCCCCTAAAGAGAAAAAAAATTTTCATAATTTTTTTTTAGAAAATTTCTGGGAAGGATCATTTAGGGCGGAATTAATAGACGTTTTTTTTTAAAGCTTCTGGGGAGCTAATTCAGTTTTGCGTATTGTCTTAGATGGGAAAAACAAAAAGCTAAGTCTTAATTTTAAAATCTCGTTTTTCAATTTTATTTGGTGTCCCAAAGTAATTTTTCTTATGCCCCGTGCAGGGGTTTGGGGGTTGGGGGCAATGCAAAAAACCCCTCTCAACTTCAGGCTTCTTGCTCTACTCGTATACAAGAATTTTTGGGCCCCTTTTTAAGGCACAAGTTTTTTCCCAAAACCGAAAACCTATTCGGCCACACCCACTACCCCACTGTAGAGTTTTTTTTAGGGCCCCCCCCCACATAAAACGGAGCCCAGACTTTTCCCTCGCCCCCCGGGGGAAGAGGAAATTGATAAAAAATTATCACAGTAAAAACCCCCCCCCCAGTAGCTGATCGATAAGGCGGCACTTGTAACCTGGAGGGGGGGGTCAAGTCCCGGTTTTCAAAAGTAGATTTAGTAAAAGGGTTTGAGTATTGTGATATCACAAAGTGATTAAAAAAAAAAGATAACTTAAATTAACTTTTTTTTTCCAGCAAAAAAAAATTGGCTCAAGAGAAAGTTTTTTTTTTGGAAAAAACCTAACTGTTTTTGGGGGAAATATTTTTTGGGGTGTGTATTTATTCAATGACACATGTCTTTTGTCTACCAAAAATCTGCTTTTTGGGGAAAAAAATGGGGGGACTGAAATTTTTTCCCACGGGGAAGGGTTTTTTCTCATTATTTTTTGTTTGCCGTATAAATAAGGGGTTATTATTTTTTAAAACACCTTACTTATATGAACAAACCAAAGATTTAAAATTAGTGTCTTCCTATGAACATTTTGTTGAAAACCAAAAATAAAAAACAAAAAGAACATATTATTGTTCTATTATTTAAAAGGGGGAAATATTATTTTGAACATATTAGTTATAAAAAATACACAATAACTTTTTTCCCCCATGAATAAAGTGTTTTTTAAACCATTTTTTTTTTAATTACCTCAAAAAAGAGTGATACCTTATTATTACCCTGCCTTGCTAGGGTTTTACCACTACTCCATTAACCTCCTCTTGGGGCCAAAAGCCGCCCCTTTGTGTTACTTCTTGATAAAAACACAATTATCAATCTATACAGGACCCAAAACCCCACACCTCTGGGGCTAACAGTAGTAAAAATTTTTTTTCCCATGGGGGGTTTAAAATATTTTTTTTTTTTTTTTTTTTAATTTATTTATTTTTATTTAATAACGGGGAAAAATATAAAAAGGGATTTTTCCCAAGCAAAATTTTTAAGAAGAAATTAGTGGTGAAACTCACTTTGAATATTTTTGGGGGTTTCCGAATTCCCCGGGGGTAGCAAAAGTAGGAAAAGGTAAGCCTGCATGGCTTTGTCAATACTTCGGAGGGGAAACCAACTCGAAATTTCATTTTTGATTTTTTCAGGTCTAGGGGGCATAACTCTGACATTGTAGCTATCACTTTTAAATCACTGAAATATAGAACGTTATTTTTCTTTTTTTAAATTAACATAGGGAAAAAATTAAAATAAAAAAAAAAAAAAACTTCAAACTTTAAAATTTTTATTTATAATTTTTTTTTTTACAAAGTTAAAATGAATGCATCATTTTTCTATTTTCCCATTCCGCACCATCTAAATTCAAACCCCTACCTCCTAATGCTAATCAACTTATTTTTTTCCGATTTTTTCTAAAAAAAGTCACCCTAACGTAAAATAACAATTTTTTTCAAAAACAATATAAACTGGGCATAAAATTTTAAGGGTTCATAGATTTTGTTTTGCATGCCTTGAGATTTTTTTAGTTTGAATTTTTTTTTTTTTAATTTCCCCTCTGACTTTTTAATGTCAATTCCTGAAAATGAAAAAAACAATCATTATTCCTTGCTTTTAAGGGAGGTGTGTTTTAGACATTTTTAGGAGGCTTATTCTATCTGTTGTAGGTACAAGATACTCTTTTTTTTTATCATCAACAAACCCCAACACCTCATTGAATCCTACCACAGAACCACTCAGGCACTGACTATCCCTTTTTTTTTTATAACCTTTTTAAGACTATAGTTTTTTTTTTATCAATGACAAAAATCTTCATAAATAATGAAATTAATGACCAAACCAGAAAAAAAAAAAAAAAAACAATTAAATTAACTTCAAGCTTTTTAAAAAAAAGAAATTTTTTTACTTAAAGCAAAACAAAACCCCCCTCAGATTTAATTTTTTCACCCCCAAGCGAATTTCCCCTTCTCCCAATTTCAAAAAAAGGAAAATTTTTCCTTCCCGAAAAACTTGACTTTTTAAAAAAAAAAAATTTTTAAGGTAAAACAAAGTTTCTAAAATTTACTTTTGTTTAAAAAAAAAAATTTTGAAAAACCCGAAAAACAGGGTGGGCCAAAAAAAATTTTTAGTTAAAGGGAAAAACCATTTTAGGACGGATCTGCAACCTTTTTTCCCCTTTTTTTATAACGACAAAAGTGTTTTTTGCAAAAAAAATTCTGAAAAAGTCCACTTGGCTTATTCCCCAGGGGAAACTTTTTTCCTTTTAAATGATTATCTGAAAATTTCTGCAAAAGCCAACAAAATTTCGATGTTTCTAGCTACACACTTTTTTTTTTACGGTTTGGGGTTTTGGATCTTTTTTGACACCTGAATAAAAAAAAATTCTCATGTAAATTTTTTACACTTTAAACACTCAAGAATTTTCCCCCCAAATTTTGGCACAGACATGGGCAAGTTTTATAAAAGTTGGGGCCACCCAAAAATCAAAAAGTAATTTTAAAAATTTTTATCACGGATTTCTGGGTAAAAAACAAGGTAAGTCTCAAAAAATGATTTCAAAATCTTAAAAAAGTTGACCGGTAGGGTCGTCTTTTTCTCAAAGGTAATTGCTATTTATTCTGATAAATTATTTTCCTTGGGGGTTAAATTTAAAAGGGCCCTCAAAAGAATGATTGTTTGTTTCTCGATGATATTTTCAAGCATATTTTTTTTGCATTTTTTGAAATAATCTTTTCCTTCTTGAGTTTTTTTTTTTTACAAGTTACATATTTAATTCGGATGCTGAAATGGCAGATACGCATTTGCAAGGATTGCCAACAGGAAAAAAATTTGGGAAAACTGAAAAAAAGTTTACCCCAAATCGTACAAGAATCCTTTGGCATCATGACCTGACAGAAAAACCGGAATCTTCCGCAACATTGACGGAACAGATGAAGAAGGTTCAACCTTTCACCAGGAATTGGGGGCCCACTTCCAACATTCCTCTAAGGGAATTTAGAAAGGAAGAGAAGAGAGAGAGAGAGAGAGAGAGAGAGAGAAGAAGGGGAAAAAGGAAGGGGGAGAATACGGACTAAAGCACCATTGGTTTCAAAAAATTTTTTGAGAGAATCCTTTCTGGTTTTTGTGGCTAAATAAAAAATGGAACTCTTTTTTATTTTGTGTCCCCTGAATTTTTTGCTGGCTCTGGCGTTCGGGGACCGGGGGATAACTTACCACTGAGCAATCGGCGCGTCTAATCGTTTTCTTTTTTAACAAACTAAAAAAAATGTTTTTAAATACCTTTTTTTTTATCAAAATAGTATAAAACATAAATAAAGATGAAAAGTTTATTAATTTTACAAAATATTATCTTGTTTTTTTCAAGACTTCTATTAAGAGGGGCAATCGGTAAATATTTGTTATTTTAATTAGTATTGTTTTTGATAGAAGAACCTACCTACATATTTACCTGGTTTATTTTCATAAACTCATTTTCGTTTGGAAAATTCCATTTTTTTTTTTTTTCTCTCGTGGGCAAGCAAAGAAAAACCATCCTTACATTATAAAGGGCCCCAGTCTCTCGGGGGCTTACATGAATAATAATTATTTATTGTGATCCCAATATATCTGATATAACTCAATTTACAGATGGTATTACCCCAAAAAAAAACTACTTGTTGTGTTATAACAGGCAGATACAGGTATGAATTTAAAAAATTCCCTCAGATTTTTTTTTATAATTAAAATAAAATTGATGCCGAGAATTGAAACCCCGGTCAAGCACAACACTCTTAGGTTTACCACATCTAGCAACACCACTGACAATCTGAGAACACAAATTTATCATTAATTTTCCCAAACTGGGCGATGAGACCCGGGGATTCAAAAAAAAACAATGAAACAAATTTTTTTTTAAACAACGCAAACCCCTTACACATCAAGTTAGAAAAAACCCTTTGGTTTTTTAAGAGTTTTTGGCAAACACTAAAAATTTTTCCCCCGAAGATCACGGATAAAAAATCGTAAATTTTTTTTTAGCATCCTCGGGGGGGGCCGCCAACTTTTATCAAACTTGCCCAGTCGTGCCAAAATTTTTTCAGAACAAATGTCGAGTGTTTTATTTAGTAAAAAAGTTTTTTTGGGTGTTTTTTTTTTTGTTCAGGATAAAAAATAACAAACCAAATCGTAAAAAACAAAGTAGTTACTAGAAAAAAATCGAAAATTTTTTTTTGGGTTTCTGCAAATTGTTCAAACAACTCACTTTAAAAAGGAAAAAATATTACCTGAAGAATAAGCCAAAGTCGGGCTTTTTTGGAAAGTTGCAAAAAATCACTTTGTGCAGTTACGAAGGCGAAAACCAAAAAAAAAGGTTGCAGATCCGGCCTGGAAATTCTCAGTAATCTCCCTTTAAAGGGGTAAACGTTTTTTTTGGTCCAACCTGTATAAAAAGAAAAAAATTCTGGTCCCTTGAGTTCTCATGAAAAACGATAATTTACGTAATATTATACCAATTATTTATTAATTTTGAATCATTATTTCCTATAATAAAACATTAATTAGTACACCCATGTCCTATTATTATCATCTGCCCGGTTTTAGGGTTTCAGTGAAACTGTTTTAGGTACAGTGAGGATCCATTAATTTCAGGCACATACCAGGGGATGTTTTGGGAGAAAACCCCCACACCCCAAAATTGGATCTAGCTATTCCCCTTGTTATTTGGGTTTTACACAATGTGTGAATCTCAATAGGTATATTTACAAACCCTGTGAAAACAACTAGGACTTCCAGGGTATATGTAATTTTTCATATACCCGGAAGTCTATCATGTACCAATGTACTTCCTAAAATATAGAATAATATCT
>JAMCCL010000426.1:0-34497 GCA_024516035.1 Bactericera cockerelli
TCTTCAAAGTTTGAGTCTTTGGTATGCTATTCTCAGACAAACCAAGTCTGAATATGATTATCATGGGTAGCAGTTGCAACTATGTGAGCTCCCTGCTAATGGAAAATAAAACAATACCTACAAACATGAATGACACAGGTGTTGAAGAACCGTTCAGCAAAGAAAAAATATAGTGTTTAAGTTAAGTTATCATTAATTATAGGAATCACAATCGTGATATGTAGGATGTCATATAAACCTCCCCTTTGGTGCCAAGTAAGGATATCAAAGAGGGGAAATTTGCGTTGGCTCTCAAATTACAGAGAAAAATACATTCTCAAGTTAGATTTGTAAACCGAGAGCCACCGCAAATTTCCCTTCTTTGGAATCGTTACTCGGCGCCAAAGGAGAGGTTTATATGACATCCTACATCTCGCTAACCTGTACTCAAACTACATTCATCAATAATTTGCTTAACTAGGAACTTTAACTACCGCCCTTTAGATTACAAGTCTGCGGCCTAGCGCCTTATCGATCAAGCTATTGAGGGCACAAGAAAAGAATAATAAAAGAAAAACATTACAAGGTTTTTAGTCACTGTGGCAGAGCGAGTTAGCGCGCTAGGCATTGCACACATGGTGACCTGGGTTCGATTCCCAGCGGGGAGGATTTTTTCTGCTCTGTACTTGGATGTTCGGGTCCACTCATACCTCGTGAGGAAAAATGAGTAGTTACTTGTATGAGTAACGACCAGTGGCGGCATTACCAGAGTAAAAAGAAATTAATATAATAAAATAATTCGAAATGTAAAGGAGGCTCTTAGTAATGCTGCGCTACCCACAAAAATTGTGAAGAGGCCTTGTGCTTCACCACAAAGAAATTCGTACATACAACATTACAAGGTTTTTACTTTCCTTATCTTGTTACTTTCCTTATCCTATAATAAGGAAAGTATTGTATTCGTCGAAAATTTGACCTACCCAGTTTTTCACATTTCTGGACGAATCATAGCCTCAGGATACCAAAAAAGTTGTTTTCAGCCATTGGTCCGTGCGTCTGTCTGTGTGTGTGTGTGTGTAAACAGGATATCTCAAGAACGGTAAGAGCTAGAGACTTGAAATTTGGTATACAAATTATTTTTATACACTAGACAAACCACGAAACTTTTGGTTGAAATCGGATGCAAGATGCGGCCACAGGGCCGCAAATATTGGCCGCAACCACCGCTTCTTTGAATTGGTTAAAGATACAAAAAAAGTTAGAGAACAAAATTTTCGGATTGAAAAAATAATAGGAGTCTATTCTCATCATTTTTTTGATATCTTGAATTTTTTGGAACCCGGCTCCAATTTACCGGTATTTTGGGGGGATCCGCTTGGACTAACTTTTTTATTATTTACCCTAGATGGGGGTTGAGACATATCAAATCCAATGATTTTAAGGTGCTGATTACGAATTTGGCACTGATTTTTAACTATCCGTAACCGTTGAGTCACCAGTGGTGGAATTCGACTTCTTTTTGGGGGATAAGGAAAGTCGTGTGATGTTTACACCAGATTTTTATTATTTCAACTTTCAGTGGAGTCCCCGCCCACAATTCTGGTTCGGATTCCTTCGGGTACAGCCGCTGTCGACGAAGACACTCTGATCGTGTTTCCGGGATCCATCCTGCACCTGGAGTGCCTGTACCTGAGGAGTAGCGGCAACCCGCAGTGGACCTGGACTTCGGCCTTCAGGCAGTACCTGACGGGTGAGCCACTGCTTTCTTCTTCTTCCTCCTCGTCCATAGAATTTATGGACGAGAAAACAATTTAAGGCCGTATTTTGAAATAGGGTTAAAGTAAAGATAAGCCAGACTTAACCTAACACAGAGCACTTTATCCCGACTTGAGATATAGTCTGCCTTATGTTAACTTTAGGCGTGTTTCATAATTTGCACCCTAAACGAATCTCTCTCTTTTCCTCATTCATCAATTCAGTAATCAGTATAAACAGAAAAAAAAAATTCATTTTGATGTAGATGTAATCTTTATTTCTCTCTCCTTCCTTCCAGTAGGCAGTACCTGACGGGTGAGCCACTGCTTTCTTCTTCTTCTTCTTCTTCCTCCTCGTCTTTAGAATTTATGGCGAGATAACAATTTAAGGCCGAATTTTGAAACAGGATTAAAGTTAAGATAAGCCAGACTAACCCTCAAATCGGAGTTTCAACCTAACACAGCACACTTTATCCCGACTTGAGAGATAGTCTACCTTATGTTAACTTTAATTCTGTTTCATAATTCGCACCCTAAACGCATCTCTCCCCTTTTCTTTTTTCATTCTAACATAGATATAATCTTTCTTTCTTTCTTAAGTGACAGCACTCCAAAAACATTTTCTCACCGGCCGCGTCTGGTGTTGACAATAATCTTGAAATCGACTTCTCCAGACTTCTTGGACCCAAAGGTTTGTCAGTATCGGCATAGCGTGAATTCTACACGCTATAGTATCGGCAAAAACAAACTTTCCTAATTCAGTTTCCCCGGAAAAAGATACACATTGAATGGTGGAAATCAGGAGAAATAACATTACTGAAAGAGAAAGTATTGAAGTAGTAAGCCCTTGATTTTTTCAAACTTTTGTGGTATAACTAAGTTTTGGCTTGTTTGTTGTTGGAAAGATAAATTCACGTACATGACTGGTATAGATTTTATTGGTAAACTATGTAGATAGAATAAGAGAGAGAGAGAGAGAGAGAGAGAGAAAAAAAGAGATAGTGTAAAATGTAGGACGGAAAGTCAGAGGAAATATTTTGTGATTTTTTTTTTTTTTTTTTTTAAAAATGTTTTGAAATATTCACCAAAACTCAGTTCCATTGAATTACATAATTATGTTTCCTAGAAAAAAATGGGAAAAATATATTCTTAAAAGGGTTTTTTTTTTCTTCATAACATTTGCCCAAGAAATTGTTGTTTTTTGACCATATTTTTAGCCCAATGGTTCCTATCTAATTAAGATTTTATTCATTATTTGAGCATGTTTTTGGTTTGTATGACATATTTATGACATCTGAATTTTCAAAAGGATGTCCAAATTCGTACTTACATATTGAGACATTGAAATGAATTTAAACTAGGGGAATCAGGGAGAGTGAGAGGAAAAAGAAAAGACTGAAAGGAGAAGCTGAATATTCATCGAGAGAGAAAGAAGGGAGATAGATAGAAATGACAGAAAAAAAAGACGGAAAGAAAACAGGAACAGAGAGAATACAAGAGAAGTAGACAGTGAGAGAGAGAGAGAAAGACAAAGAAAGAGACGGAAAAGAAAAAGTTATTCGAGAGGGAATGGGAAAAGAGAGAGGGGTGATAAAGAGGGAAACATTCGAGGAAAACAGAGACAGAGAGAGAGAGAGAGTACGGTGGAGTGGGAGAGAGATTAAGGAAGAGAAAGAGAGTGAATAGGGTTAACTTGCATGTCACATTTAATCCTAGCTTGGACCTTAAATTTAATATGACGAAAATAGGAGATGAGAAAATATTACAAAATTGTAGAGTGCAGAGCTACTCAATTTTTTTCAAATAATCAGGGTATCAATGTACAGGAATCTATACTAAACTTTTTCTCAATCTATAAAGTTAGGACTTTAAGGAGTACCAACCTTGCCAAATGTACAAAATCTTGGCCATTTGGAGGTCCGTGAAGATAGCACCCGACATTGAAGCTAGAATTTTGTACCACCTACCATAATAATGTACTAATTATGTACTGTTAGGAACAACAAACCCCGAATTTTGTACTCCAACCGTAACCCCAGGAGAGCGGTTGAAACATGTCGGGTGCTAACTTCACGCTAGCACCCGACATTGAAGCTAGAATTTTGTACCACCTACCATAATAATGTACTAATTATGTACTGTTAGGAACAACAAACCCCGAATTTTGTACTCCAACCGTAACCCCAGGAGAGGGGTTGGAACATGTCGGTGCTAACTTCACGATTTTAACCGATGGAGCTAGAATATTGTACCGCATACCAAAATAATCTCTGAATTATGTACTCCCAAACAACAAACCCCGAATTTTGTACTCCAACCGTAACGCCAGGAGAGAGGTTTTAACATCGAAAAAACCCACCCCCCGCCTCGCCTATTGAAACGCAAATCAGATGCAGAACTGTATGGAACCCCGTGCCTCTCTCATTGCAACGAAGCGATGGAGCAGAGGTGCGGGGGGACTCCACGTTGTTCTCATGAATTAAACCATAGGTTCTCAAACGGTGGTACTCGGGGCAGTTTCAGTTGGTACGGGAAGCCATTTTCAGTTGTACACAAAATATGATAAAATTTTGACCGTACACAAATACCGTGAAAGATAATATATGTTTAACACTAGTAGTTAAGTTGATTTTTTGATGAAAATCAATATCAAGTCTCCACAAAAAAATAATAAAAGACCAACTAACCTTTGTTACCACATAATTATATGTGCGAATCTGGCTTTTCATATTGTATTTGTAAAACACAAATATAGGAGTAAGTTAGAAGTGTCCTCTGACATTCGCGTTAAAAATGAGTAACATTCAACCTGATTAGACCGACCTCAGTAGTTTAATCGATAGGGCGGCGGACTTGTTACCTGGAGGTCGGTGGTTCAAGTCCCGGTTTCAGCGTAGATTTAGTAAAGCGAGTTTGAGTAGTTATGACATCACGAAAGTGATTAACACAAGTATGATAGCTAATAAAGTAACATTCAGCCTGATATTGATGCAATTGTTTCTGAGAAGAGTAGGTTTATAATAAAATGTAATCTCACCAGAATTTAGATAGGTAGACCTTTCCATTTTTTTTCGTCGCAGATAATTCAAATGCAGGCGTTGCTGACGAAGATAAACAATCGTTTATTGATGTGACGTTTATATTACGCTCACATTTCTTTGGTAGGTATGTACCTACCTTATTTTTTACCTTCAGCTTCTTTGTGGAACTGTGTTAAGTACGATATTATGTAAAAAGTTATCATATTTGTGCTATTCACTTTCGTGATGTCACAACTACTCAAACTCGCGCTTTACTCAATCTATGCTGAAACCGGGACTTGAACCACCGACCTCCGGTTAGAAGTCCGCCGCCTTATCGGTAATAACATAATGTCATACTCTGTATACCTATTACTGTTTACTTTTATAATAAATCATAAATCGCTTCTGAAATTTTCAATTTTATATTTACCTTTTTCCTAACAAACGGAACACTGTGAACTCAGATTTTCCAAACGTCGTGGGTTCGAATCCAAGTGAGGACATGACAAATACCTTCTGTTTGGAATTCTTATCACATGATCTTGGCTTGCTGCTGGGAAAATGAGATTTTAATAGTTCTAATTCGGCAGTATAAACAAGCCGATATTATTATTATTATTTATATAATTACATGCTATGATTAAGTAGTAGTCAAGGTGGCAGAGTGAGTTAGCGCGCTAGGCCAATACGCACGGTGACCTGGGTTCGATCCCCAGCGAGGTAGGATTTTTTTCTGCTCTGAACTTAGATGTTCGGGTCCACTCACATATATTACCTCGTGAGGAAAAATGTGTAGCTCTTTTGATGTGAAACAGCGACTGGTGGCGTAATTATAGGCAAAAAAATCGTACAAGATATTGTATATTAAAGTTGTAAAGTCCTCTGTAGCAAATAATAATAATTGCAACTTTACGGTTGCTAGATAAGGTCTATCTAGCTTTATTTGGGGGAGCGGTTCCTGTTTTTGACTTTTTTTTGTTATCATCCTGTGTGTTTTCTGTGATCATGTTGTTACTTTCCTGCTAATTTAACCTCAGGAACATACATTTAATTTGTATTCGTGTCTTTGTTTGTTGGGCAGTTTGAGTTAAGTCATTGTCTAGTCAGTGTTGTATATTGTATCCCCCAAAAACACACTTCGTGTGCAAAAAAACACCAAGAAAATTAGAATCCTTCAAAATCAATTACCTTAAAACAATTGTCTAAAAAGGAACTGATATCAAATGAATGCCAAGTTCTTATAAACTGGAAATCATTTGCCAGGAAAGGAGTCTCAAGCACAGAAATCAAACTGAGGATTGGACATGACATTTCCCATTATTCTGCAATTTATTAACGCTTTTTAACATTAAAAAAACTTAAAAAAAAACTGCAGAATCTGAGTAAATCTGCCTATTTCTCTCTCTCTTTCTCTCTTTCTATCTCTCTTTCTCTCTATCTCTCTCTTTCTATCTGTTTCTATTTCTATTTCTCTCTCTCTTCTCTCTTTCTATCTCTCTATCCTCTCTTCTCTCTTTCTATCTCTATTTCTCTTTCTCTCTCTCTCTTCTCTCTTTCTTTCTCTCTCTCTCTTCTCTCTTTCATCTCTATTTCTCTTTCTCTCTTAGGTTCCCTGTGTTTCTTGGAAAAGATCCTGGAAAAATACTTAGAGTCAAAGATGAAAAAATATTGTACAAAAACAATATAATTCCAAAATTCCAATTTGGATTCCAACCAAAAAAGAGTACGCTGACACTACTTGAAGACTTTTCAGGAATATTAAATAGCGCCCTTGACCAGAAAAAAGTACGTCATAGTCCTGTGGCTTGATCTCACGCGCGCTTTCGAAACAATCCCTCACGAGAACCTACTGAAAAAACTCCAAGACATAGGTATGAATAATTCCTTATTTAAAAAATTCTATGAAGGAAGAAAACAAGTTACGAAAGTAGGGGAAGTAATAAGTGAGGAGCTTTTGATTGAGGACGGCGTGGTGATCGGTGGCAGAACCAGTCTTGGAAAATACAACTGCTACACGAAATGACATCAAGTACCTACCGCTCAAGAGTCATCTACGCCAGTTCGCAGATGATTCCTGTATAATCTCAGTGGATGAAAGCCTAGAGAAAGCAGTGGAAAACGCACAGCAGGACTTCATGTCAATACAAAAGGGGTTTCTATAATAAATGGTATTTATATCAATCAAAGTAAGACGGAAGCCATGGCCCTTGGAACATGCACAGGAATTAGGGACATAACAAACCACAGGATAAAGTGTCACACACGATCTTGCCTCTATTTGGAACTTTATACCCTTGATTGTACCTGTGAGTACCTAACATATGCCACTGACTGTAGGTTACCTCGGAGTTCTTATTGATAATAAATTCAAAATGAAGTCGCACGTGAACCTCCTGTGTAAAAAATTAAGAATCATCAATTACCAATTCAGAAAAAGTAACTTGGCTGTCCTGTCACTCAACACGAAAGCAATGCTGTATCATGCTCTGGTGGAGTCTATCCTTCGCTATGGTGTGACATTGTACTCATACTCCCCACAGTATGTCCTGGAGCCACTAAGCAAGATACAGAAAAAATTCTCAAGTACCTGTTCATAGATCACAGCGGGAAGTTCCTACAACCCCAGTCATTAGCCAAGTTCATAAATATAATAAACAATTTTAAAAATCCAGAATTTAGAAAAATTTAGACCACAGTTTACCCAATTAGAAATAAGGAATTTATAAGTTCGATTGTACGTACACAGTACGGAGAGAGGCTATTTAGTTATTGTATACCTAAACTGTTAAACAGATATTGTAGCGACTTTTTATATGAAGAAAATATGTCCATTGTTAAAGAAAAACTCAAAAATAAAATTAATTCAAGAACAAAACATATAAATAGGTTATTTTGTGTTACTACTTTGCTTTGCCCATTGTTTCGCCACTGGTCGCTGCTCATTTTGGGCGCTAAAACAATCGGGGTATAAAGCTAAAAACTTGAGCTCCGCTGGGATTCGAACCAGATCGCAGACTATGCGAGCCACGGAGGCTATCATAAAATAGTAGAATAAATTAAAAAATAGAAATTGAAATTGAAAATACAAAATACTTGGCTTATTATATACTATACTTTACATACATACCTTATTTTATACCGATATCTTCATTGCAATTAATAATTATGTCATTTTTTAAACTTTAGATCTATGTAAGTAATAGAAGAGAGCTTACCATCTCAGAAGTTATTTTATTAGCTTATTATTATTATTATTATACAATGCTTTATTAGGTATAAATGGACATTATGTTACATACAAATAATTAATTTAACAATAAAAAAAAAAATAAAAACAATATATACAATGAAAAAGAATAGAAAATATATAAAAACATAAGTCCTAACTAAAGGGTGGGGTTATTGCCTATGGCAATCTCATAGCTTAGGTGGTAGTCTTAAGATAAATTTATTGTAAAAAATATATGAAAATTATCAATCAATCAATCAAACTCTCTCTCTCTTCTATCTTTCTCTTCTCTCTTTCTCTTCTCTCTCTCTCTCTCTCACCTCTCTCTGTCACCTCTATTCTGTCTCTCTCTTCTCCCTATCTCTCTTCTCTCTTCTCTCCTCTCTTCTCTCTTCTTCTTCTCTGCTCTCTCTTCTCTCTTCTCTTCTCTCTTCTCTCTTCTCTCTTCTCTCTTCTCTCTTCTTTTCTTCTCTCCCCTTCTCTTTCTCTCTTCTCTCTTCTCTCTTCTATATACAGGGTGTAACAGACTAAATGTAAAATCTCTTAAGAGGGTGGTAGTATAGATCATTTCCAACCATTAATGTTCTATAACACTTTTGATTTAACTCAGTGGTTCTCGAGATATTATTTTTTGAATTATTTTTACAAGTCCCCTGCCGCTCGACAAAGAATGGCATCTAACTCCGTAAATACAGTAGATGAAGCAATAGATTTAATTTTTTTCATAAGATAACATATTTCACTATTATTTAGACTAGATTTATTCTTAAAAAGTGCACACGTACTGAAAAAAAATCGGCAGCAGCGGAAAATTTATCGCGAACATGAAATCCACCTGAAACTTCAGCCGCCATTTTCTCAAAATACTGCCCTCATAAAGTATTGGTTTCATTTCTGTAAAAACTTGCTTGAAGTTCTTATCTTTCAGAAAGTATGACACACTTGATAAAAAAACTTTCATTTTTTTATTGGAACCAAGAGAAACTAAAAAAAAAGTCAGTCAGTACTACTAACTGTACCTACTAGGCTACCATCCTACTTTTACCTAGGGAACTAATTTTTTTTCTTCAATTTGACAAATTATGGTTGTCATTTACCTACCAACGGCCCAAAAAGTTAGCCTCAGTCGATTCATTGATAAGGCGGCGGACTCTTAACTTGGAGGTCACTGGTTCGAGTCTCAAGTATGCAAATATTTAGTAAGACGAGTTTGAGCTATTGTGACACCACGATCGTGATTAATTGACCTTAATATTTTAGTATGTATGTATGGTTTTATTTGTGGTGAAGCGCAAGACCTCTTCACATTTTTTGTGGGTAGCGCAGCATTACTAAGAGCCTCCTTTACTTTTCGAATTATTCTATTACATTAATTTCTTTTTACTCTGGTAATGCCGCCACTGGTCGTTACTCATACA
This sequence comes from Bactericera cockerelli, assembly GCA_024516035.1. Classification (NCBI taxonomy): domain Eukaryota; kingdom Metazoa; phylum Arthropoda; class Insecta; order Hemiptera; family Triozidae; genus Bactericera; species Bactericera cockerelli. The sequence continues at coordinate 9,404 of JAMCCL010000426.1, forward strand.
AGAAACTACTCATTTTTCCTCACGGGGTATGAGTGGACCCCGTACATCCAAGTACAGAGGAGAAAAACTCCTGTCCCGCTGGGGATCGAACCCAGGTCACCATGCGTGCAACGCCTAGCACGCTAACTCACTCTGCCACGGTGACTACTAATTGACCTTAATATTTTAGTATTCCATGTGTTTTATTAAAATTCGGTACCTACTAACATAATAATTTGTAACCTCTATGTACCAACTTATGAATGTTCAGTATTTACCGTACCACCTTTACCTGGTGTTAACTATGTAGGTACATTGTTATGTTTCATTTCATTCAAACCATTTTATCATTGAGACCCTTTCCTCTTATGAACAAATGAACAATTACGATTAATATTGATTTCTGAAGCACCACAGCTAAAAGTATCATACATGGATAGTGGATAGTGGATACGTACATACTAATTTGCCACACTGAGACTCGAACCAGTGACCTCCACGTTAAGAGTCTACTGAGGCAAACTTTTGGGCCGTTGGAAAATAAATGGCAACCATAATTTGTCAAATTTGAAGAAAAAAATTAGTTCCCTAGGTAAAAGTAGGATGGTAGCCTAGTAGGTACAGTTAGTAGTACTGACTGACTTTTTTTTATTTCTCTTGGTTCCAATAAAAAATGAAAGTTTTATATCAAGTGTGTCATATTTTCTGAAAGATAAGACTTCAAGCAAGTTTTTTACAGAAATGAAACCAATACTTTATGAGGGCAGTATTTTGAGAAAATGGCGGCTGAAGTTTCAGGTGGATTTCATGTTCGCGATAAATTTTTCCGCTGCTGCCGATTTTTTTTCAGTACGTGTGCACTTTTTAAGAATAAATCTAGTCTAAATAATAGTGAAATCTTGTTATCTTATGGAAAAAGTTAAATCTATTGCTTCATCTACTGTATTTACGGAGTTAGATGCCATTCTTTGTCGAGCGGCAGGTTACTTGTAAAAATAATTCAAAAAAATAATATCTCGAGAACCACTGAGTTAAATCAAAAGTGTTATAGAACATTAATGGTTGGAAATAATCTATACTATCACCCCTTAAGAGATTTTACATTTAGTCTGTTACACCCTGTATAAGTTAGCTCTTAGCTTAGGGGAATTATATGATGTAAAAAAAAAAACAATACAACAATTTATATTATTATCAAATCAAATCAAATCTTCTCTCTTCTCTCTTTCTCTTCTTCTCTCTTCTCTCTTCTCTCTTCTCTCTTTCTCTCTTTCTCTCTCTTTCTCTTCTCTCTTCTCTCTTTCTCTCTCTCTTCCTCTCTTTCTCTCTCTCTTTCTCTCTCTCTTCTCTCTTCTCTCTTCTCTCTTTCTCTCTTTTCTTTCTCTCTCTCTTTCTCTCTTTCTCTCTCTTTTTCTCTTTCTCTTTCTCTTTTCCTCTCCTTTCTCTTTCTCTTTCTCTTCTCTTTTCTCTCTCTCTCTCTCCTCTTCTCTCTCTCTCTCTCTCTCTCTCTTCTCTTTCTCTCTTTCTTTCTCTCTCTCTCTCTCTCTCTTCTCTTGTCTCTCTCTCTCTCTCTCTTTCTCTTTCTCTTTCTCTTTTCTTTTCTCTCTCTCTCTCTCTCTCTCTCTCTCTCTCTCTCTCTCTCTCTGTGTCTCTCTATCACTCTCTATCGGGTGCCAACTTCACGCCGGACCAACATGTACAAAGTTCCAAGTATTTTTTGAACTTGCCCTACAACTGCATTGCATGGTCCATATCACGACGGGGGTGTTACCCTCCATTCGTGGGAAACTCACAAACCTGCTACCCACATTAACCTCACCCAGCCTGGGTTGGGTCAGATTAATGTGTTAAGCAACGTTAAACAACGTTTACCTCGCTAAACGTTGCTTAACCTCGGTGATCCTGAGAGAACTGGTGCATTCAACGCGCCAGCGACGCCACGCTGGCAATTTGGAGTTTAATGTTCCTGAAATATATTATACGTCACAACTTGGTGGGTAGCGCTGAATTATAGGACTATACCACCTTAATATACAATATCTTGTACAATTTTTGCCTATAATTCCGCCACTGGTCGTTGTTTCACATCAAAGAGCTACACATTTTTCCTCACGAGGTATATATGAGTGGACCCCGAACATCTAAGTACAGAGCAGAAAAATCCTACCTCGCTGGGGATCGAACTCAGGTTACCGTGCGTGCAATGCCTAGCGCGCCAACTCACTCTGCCACCTTGACTACTACTAAATCATAGCATGTAATTATATAAATAAATAATAATAATAATAATATCGGCTTGTTTATACTGCCGAATAAGGACTATTAAAGTCTCATTTTCCCAGCAGCAAGTCACGATCATGTAATAAGAATTCCAAACAGTAGGTATCTTGTCATGTCCTCACTTGGATTCGAACCCACGACGTTTGGAAAATCTGTGTTCACAGTGTTCCGTTTGTTAGGAAAAAGGAAAATATAAAATTGAAAATTTCAGAAGCGATTTATGATTTATTATTAAAAGTAAACAGTAATAGGTACACAGAGTATGACATTATGTTATTACCGATAAGGCGGCGGACTTGTAACCTGGAGGTCGGTGGTTCAAGTCCCGGTTTCAGCATAGATTGAGTAAAGCGAGTTGAGTAGTTGTGACATCACGAAAGTGAATAGCACAAATATGATAACTTATTACTTATTACATAATAATATATCATACTTAACACAATTCCACAAAGAAGCTGACGTTAAAAAATAAGGTAGGTACATACCTACCAAAGTAATGTGAGCTTATAAACGTCACATCAATAAACGATTGTTTATCTTCGTCAGCAACGCCTGCATCTGAGTTATCTGCGACGAAAAAAAATGGAAAGGTCTACCCTATCTACATTCTGTGAGATTACCTACTCTTCTCCGAAACAATTGCATCAATATCAGGCTAAATGTTACTTATTTTAACGCGAATGTCAGAGGACACATCTAACTTACTCCTATACTTGTTTTTCAAATACATCATTTGAGAAAAGCCAAATTCGCACATGTACCTAAATGGTAATAAAGGGTAGTAGGTACAATTTTGTGCACCTGAAATTGTCCCGAGTACCACTGTTTGAGAAACCTATGGTTTATTACGTGCCCGACAACGTGAAGTCCCCCCACACCTCTGCTCCCATCGCTGCGTTGCAATGGAAGAGGTGAGGCGCGGGGTTCCATGTAGTTCTGTATGTGATTTGCGTTTCAATAGGCGAGGCGGGGGGTGGGTTTTTCGATGTTTAAAACCTCTCTCCTGGCGTTACGGTTGGAGTACAAAATTCGGGGTTTGTTGTTCCTGGGAGTACATAATTCAGAGATTATTTTGGTATGCGGTACAATATTCTAGCTCCATCGGTTAAAATCGTGAAGTTAGCACCCGACATGTTCCAACCCCTCTCCTGGGGTTACGGTTGGAGTACAAAATTCGGGGTTTGTTGTTCCTAACAGTACATAATTAGTACATTATTATGGTAGGTGGAAACAAAATTCTAGCTTCAATGTTGGGTGCTAGCGTGAAGTTAGCACCCGACATGTTTCAACCGCTCTCCTGGGGTTACGGTTGGAGTACAAAATTCGGGGTTTGTTGTTCCTAACAGTACATAATTAGTACATTATTATGGTAGGTGGTACAAAATTCTAGCTTCAATGTCGGGTGCTATCTTCACGCACCTGCCATTTGGCTCAACACAGGTAAAAAGCTAATATGGTAACATTATAAAACATTCTGTCCTAATTCTACGTAAATACTCGTATTTATTGTCTCCACAAGCCAGCGCGAAGCGTTTGGGGACCACTGCATCAGAGTGACCCCAAGATTATCTCTCACTGAGTCGGAAAGCCCTTGTCCCAGGCAGGGTCATATTTCTGTACAGGGTCCTCATTCATCCTCCGGACGAGAGCGCCCGGTTTATTCAAAGCCAGAGTTGAAACATCCTGGACTTTGTTGGAACTAAACCCAGATCCTTCGAATAGCAAACAAGTTCGATGATAAAGAGTCTGAAGGATCTTGCTTATTCTTACATATTTTCTTGCTTAGTAAACTTAACCTGATTACAAACTTGCAAACTTAAATCGAAGAAAAAAAAAGAAAGGAAAATGAGCAAATTTCGTCTGTGAAAAATTCTGAAATCAACTGAAACTGACAGTGTTTTTTTACAATGGAAGATACGTCTTCGTAGTGAAGCCAGTAAAATTCAAATTTCGAACTTTCATTTTGAGATCAAAAAGAGAGTCTTTGAGCGTTATGTAATACTAATGATGAAATTATTTTTTCATGGGATTGTTTTGGTTTGTCAACTTCAACTGTACTAGTGTAAACTTACATAACGACGCGATGGGTGTTTTACACCTATGGACAAACAAAATAGCTACTCTCAACCATCCTGATTACAGCCGGAACAGAATTCCCTTTGTCTACTATGGATGGAATAAACTTATACTGACGCCGGGACACACCGTGCAGAGGTTAACTAATTTTCCGACCCCCGACCCGCCCCCTAACATGTAAATTAAACAACAGGACTTCCTGCCTCCGCTGGTGAGCCTCCCCCCTGATCATGCATAATATGCATCCCTGGTGACACAACACTGAAATGGTAAATTACTTTTTTCGTCCCTAAATCATCCAGGGAGGGTTTTTTCATCATCTATTTATGAAGCTTCTCTCCCCTTCTCTCTGATACTTTCTACTCATCTAGAATTTTCTTAATTTTATCTTCTCATTCCCGACTTAGCCCGAGCTGTTCTTTTCTTCTTTGCTCCCTCTTTTATCCTTCTTGTTTCTCTACTCTCTTCTGCTCTTCTCTTACTCTTAAATTCCTCTCTTCCTTTCAATAATACTCAGCCTCCTCTCTATCAAACTTTTTTCTCCAACTTCCCCGTTATCTCTCTTCGCCTCTTCCTTATAGTTTTTTCCTTCTTTGTCTACTCTTCGTTCTCTCCTATTCTCTTTCTCTTTCTCTCTCTCTCTCTCTTTCTCTCTCTTTCCAATCTGTTTCTCTATTTTTCTCTTACTCTCTCTCCTTTTCCTCCCTTTCCACATAATTTTAACCTTTTTTTTTTCTCGTCCAATTCTATTCAATATTCTGTTTTCTCCTTCTCCCTTGATCACTCTCTTACTCATCACCTCTTTCTTAAATTCATTCCCTATAATCAACTAGAAGCTCTGACTTTAACTCTTTCTCTGCCCCTTTCCTTTCTCTTCTCTCACTCATTCTTCCTCCCTTTTTTATCTCCCCCTATCTCATCCTTCCTCTCTCTCTCTCTCTCTCTCTCTCTCTCCCCCCCTCTCGTCCCTCTTCTCTCTCTCTCTCCCCCTCTTTCTTCTAGCTCTCTATCTCCCCCCCCTCTGGCGCTCTCTCTCTCTACCTCTCTTCCCTCTGGTTCTTCCTTCTGGCTCTCCCTCTCTTTCTTCTGCCCTCTGGCTCTCTCTCTCTCTCTCTCTTTCCCCCTTATTACTTCTCCACCTCCCTATACCTCAATGATTTTTACATTATTTCCTCTCTCCTGCTCTTACTATCTGGTTATCTTTTGGTTGTTTGCGTTTAGTATCCCAACAACGTGCATTCTAACGTATGAATTCCTAGCGCTTCCTTCTCCACCGGTTTTTATGTTGCAATACAAACGTGATATGTGTTCCGGTGATTATGAAGTTATGAACTGCACAATGACATCGTTTGGTACATTAATCTCGCTTGGAGAGGGAGGGGGGCAGGAGGTTAGAGTTAAACAAAGAGAAGAAAAAAAATTAATGCATTTTTTATGCATAACTTTTTAATGCAGTTAATTTGGAGGTACCCAGTGTAGCCACTATGTGCTTTTAATAGCGGAAGTCTTCTTCTTCTTTCATTCTGCCTTTCTCCAAACCTGCTTGGTTTTGTTCAACCTTTTCCTCATAGTTGAGGTTGGTTGATTTTGGCACTTCATACTTCCGTATTCTACGACAGGACCCCCTTTTTCTAACGCCAACCCTCGTCAGGGCGCCAATGATTTGTGTTATTGCATGTCTTTGCTGGTACCGTGGCTGACATTGCATTTGACCAACAGAAAATTGAGTTGGTATCTATGTAGATGGGATCCTTCATAAAAATTAGCTGTTGCTGTTCTAGGGATAAAACATTTCCTTGTACAATTTCTTTTATGTTTATGTTTCGTCCTGGTTGTAAGATATCTGACAACAATGCAATCTACAGTACAATATCAAAGAAAGGGTACATACAATAACACACGTGATGTATGAGTAAAATATAGGCAACTTACATTCAAGTTTTACAGAGGGAGAGATGTCTTTGATGTTGAGATTTTGGACATACTTCAAACGAAGTATTTTTTATTTCAGAGACGAGAAATTCTTTGAAAATTCCTCTCTCTCTCCATACCAATAATTCCTTGAGAAAAGGAAGATGTCACTTTGACGAATTTATTTGCGTTAAAATGCTTATTTCGAGTGATACGTGAAAATCTGCCTCTCCTGTTCCTGGAACCAGGGTTTCTCAACTTTACTCAGCTGCATTTCGGAGTAAAACTAAAATGCAAGGAAATCAAAATAAAACTCTTAAACCGGGTTTATCATTATTACTTTAGGGTATTAGGAACTATTACATAATATAGCCACCGTGCCAATCTAGTAGCTCTTGTTTTTAGTTATAATATTTTGTCCTGGTCGAAATTCAAACCCTCAATCCCTGGATCGAAAGTCAACAGTCAGACGTGGTTTTAACTTTTCTCCTCTGTATTATACCAGACAAAAGAATATTCTTTCTATATCCCCACTTTGTTGACAAAAAGCTGAGCGCGGATATTTTAGAACTTGTCACCGATTTGGTTCACGGCAGGAGTACAATTTTTGGAGACAATTCTTAAAAATTGGCTGTTTGGTGTCTTCTATGTGGTCTGATCACTCAAAACCAAAATTTAGGTCATTCAAAATAGGATTTTTTCCATCCATTTGCTGGAAACTCAAAAAACACTAACTCACATTAATCTCACCCAGCCTGGGTTGGGCTAGGAATAGCTAGCAACACGAGGGGTCAAAATTGAATGGTCCCCTATCCAAGTCCCTAAACTGGTGTATTTTAGTGGTTCAAAATAAACTGTTGAAATTCCATTTTGCGGCCAGAGTTGAATACACCAGTTCTCATTCAGTCAATGAAGTTAAGCAACGACCAGCAAGGCTAGGACTTGGATGGGTGATCATTCAAATTCAAACCCTCGTGATACTGGCTATTCCTGGTTTCCCAGTCCCACTCAGGCTGGGTAATATTAGTTTGAGTAGCTGCATGTTGTGTGAGATTTAGTTGAAATCCTCATAGGGTGGCGTCATCGTGAACGATGGTAGCCAGACAGTGGAGCAATGACTCAGCACTTCTAAAACTGTCTTAACAAGGAGGCTAGTAATTGACGAGGGCCCCCAGAACCAAGGCAATGCTGGTCTACTCCCTGTTTATAGTCCCCCAGCCAGACAGTTGAAAGCGATAGTAAAAAAAGAAACATTATAGAAGCCCTGAACTGAAACACGTCCTCATACAATATTTTCTAAAGTTTAAGTCCCTGAATAGGTGGATGTCCCCGCATAACTCCCTGCGTCAGATCTGCTAAACTCGCTTTCTCTTCCGACTCTGCTGTCTTCTATTTATTTCTACTGAAAAGAAGAAAAAAGAAAAAGGATTTCAGGATTTTGTGGTATCAAAAATATTTTTTTGGCTAAACCCTTCCAAAAAAATGTATACAGGGAAACCTCATTTGAAATTAAAAACTGTCAGATAAATGTTATTTGACTAAAAACTTAACACCACCGGAACATAATATGATGATATAAAAAAGTTAAAATTATCATATTTTTGTCACTTTCGTGATATCACAACCACTCAAACTCGCTTTACTACTAAATCTACGCTGAAACCGGACTTGAACCACCGACCTCCAGGTTACAAGCCGCCGTTTTCATCGATCGAGCTACTGAGGTCGGTTTAATATGACGATATAGTTACAGTATAAAGTACGAATAGTAACAAAAAGGAATTTGTCACGAATAGTAATTATTCTTTCAAAAAGTTTATTTACTACATAATTAGGTATAGGTATACTACATAATTAGCAAACGGGTGCTATCTTCACATAGGTACATGTAGTGTAGACCTTATGAATACAGTCCTAGTATTTCTCCATAATATAGGCGGCTATTCGGGTAATCCACGTAGCGTGCTGGGGACCCGTTCGTCCAAGTACAACTCAATACATAAATTTCTCCTCATTGATTTGAGAAATTAACCACAGTATAATAATAGCAAACGGGTGCTATTTTCACGCACCTCATCCAAAACAACTGCTAAATTAAGGGGTTCTTCAGTCTTTTCTATTTTAAGCAGTATGGACAATTATTATTATTAACATGAGTGCTCCTTTTTTCAAAATCAATGGTAGTTTCTATCACTAACATAATTTTATTTAACAAAACAAAGCCAACTGAAAAAACACAAAGCTCACAACATCAGCTTTTCAAAAGCCACATTTTTAAGCGAAGTCTCCCCTCGCACTATTTACATATTCTGCCTGACTTAACCTTTGATTTGATCGGATCGTTTGATTAATTTATCCTCGCTGCGTAAGGTACAAATTAATGCTGACCCAATGTTTGGAGGGGGGAAATTTTGCTGACAATTGAGAAGGGGGATCAGCAGGAGAGCATGAGAAGGGATTTTAAATTTGGTTAATCAACAAACCTCTCCAAGTCCAGTTTTTATTTTTGAGTTTTTTTTTTTTTATCTTTCCTCCTCTCTCTTCTCTCTCTCTCTTTTTCCCTCTCTTCTCTCTCTCTCTCTCTCTCTCTCTCTCTCTCTCTCTCTCTCTCTCTTCCCTCTCTCTCTCTCTCTTTATTCTCCTTATTTCCCTTTCGTACTTTCGCCCTTTTTATAATTCCTCTCTCCACTCTCCTCCTCCTCCTTTTTTTCCCCCACCCTTTACCTCCTCGTACTTTCCCCTTTTATCTTTTCTTTTTCCCTTCCTCCCCCCCCCCCCCCCCCCCCCCCCCCCCCCCCCCCCTCTCTATTTTTCTTCAACTTTTTCGTCCTGATCTCCAATAAAAGTATGTATAACCACTAGAATAAGGTTTTGCACACTTATGGATCCACCCTGTTTACTCTCGATTACAACAAAGTATCTCCCTTAACTCCTATTTTCCTTCTAGATCTCCCCCACTTCCATTCTCTATTATTTTCCCTCCCACATTTCTCTGTCTCTCTCTCATCTCTCTCTTACCTCTCTCTTTTTCCCTCACTTTGATCCATGTTTAGCTCTCTCTCCTTCCTACTTTCCTCTTTACTCGTATATCTTCAACTCTCTCTACTCCCTGATACACTCTTCCATTCCCTTTGCTTTCTTTTTTTTGTACAAGTTTTTATTAGGTAAAACCTCAAAAAACTTTTCTTTCCAGATTGGATCAGTACAAAAGTTTACGTTCATATTACCCCCCGCCCCCCACGGCACGGTCCTTGTGAAACATAATATTTTAGTGAGGCTTTAATTTAAGCCTTAATTTTTTTGTCTCGAAGCACGCGTGTACACATGCATGACTGATCCTTCAACTGAAATTTATATCATACCATTTGAGTTTATATTTTTATATTTTGTAACTTTGCTTTGAGACTGCTTGTTTACAAGTAAACAAAAAAGTTACGATATAAATAAATAAATTGTTTCCCCCAAAATTTTTTTGTTACAAATTTAATTTTTCAATGTATATCAGGTTGATTTTATTAACCAAGTTTTTTGAAAAATTATTAAAAATACACGATATTTTCCTCGTAACTATGAAATAAGAAGGTTTTTTTTTTTATGAAAGTTATCATATCAAGACAAACTACTAATTTTTTAACTTGGGACTCGAACCACTACCTCCAGTTTAAAAGTTCGCCACCTTATCGATGAAGTTCTGTCCTGATGTCAAAATTTAAATTTGTATTTCAATGGAGTCGTATAATATATGAAGATGTCTGGGTTTATGTCTTTTTTTCTTTCCTTATTCATTACGGACCGACATTAATTTTCTCAAGATGCAAATGTTTTCAAGTCAGATAGAATAATAACCCAACCCCCGTTCCACAAAATTTAAAAAGCTCGGAAACTCAGAATTGGTTAATATCATTATTGTTTTGATGAAGCGGAGAAGCCATCTTGAATTTAAAGTTGCAATTAAGGCGATGACTGTAATGTCTGTAATGATAATGGAGGAAAGAAAATTTAACTGCCATAGTTGAGAGAGTAAAAAATATCAAGGGGGTCGCACAGTTAAAAATGCTCCATTAAGAGTGTACTAGTAGTTTACGATGCAAATGAATTAAAATTGTACAACGGGAAAGTGAACTAAAAAGATTTTAGACGGTTGGAATCTTTTTAGTTCCGATAAAAGTCTAATTTTTAAAAATCTAATTTTAGGTCTAATTTTAAGTATGTGTTTACTGCTAAAATTATGATAATAAAAACTACCATCGCAGATTCGAAGATAAAATTAATAAAAATTCAGTAAAAAAGCTTATCTACTTTTCTTAAATTTAATTCTGTTTCAATATTTGGCAGCGAAATCTTCCAGACCATCGCTATCTTTAGCGATCTATGAGAACTGATGTATGCACTTAACATAGGTAAAAGATGTCACTGATTGACGCGGGGTTGAGTAGATTTTTATCTATTTCTCAATTGAATGTTGCGTGACGAACCTATTGAAAGTTGCGTGACATACCTATTGAAAGTTGCGTGACAAGATACGAGTGACGTGAATAAATGATGTTTAGGAGACGTGAACAAAACCTGTAACATTTTAACATTTAATAAAAATAAAAAAAAAACGCGCATGTGATGGGGAAAATTATAATATTTATACTCAATAAATCTTATTTATAACCCCCCACTTTTTTCTCTCGGGAGCAAGATGGGGGTGGATGAGTGTGAAGATGGGGGTGGAGTGGGTGTTGAAGAATAAAAACACATACTATACTTTGTGATTGATGATTTTGAAAATACCTCGATTCATGCTTTATTGTACAGGGTACGAGATGATCCATTTCAGTACTGGGATAGCTTTTATTTATTAAACCCTTTTATTATTTTTTATTTCGAAGTGAAAAGTCATTGGCGATCCCTCAGGTATAAAACCTATAAGTAGGAGATCCAAAACCAAACAACCTCAACCTGAGCACGAGTTTGACCAATGACGAAAAGAAAGTAGGTTTTAGAAAAAGCATAAAAACTGTTGTTTTTACACTTGTTTTATTTCGGGGCCATCTCTTCATCCCCCTCCTTTCAATCCGTGTTGCAGATTGCAATACTTGCATGGCATCACGTTTGAAGCAAGAATACTTCCCGTTTAATAAGCTAATATTAAGCACTGGATTTAAATCACAGTACAAGAAAAGATGTAACAAGGTGCCAGGTACTGGCTTTCGGCAGCACCACTCAACCCTATGAAGATACCAGATCTACGAGGAAAGAAAAATAAAAATAGGTATAAAGGAAGACACATTTTCTTTAAATTTAGGTTACTAATTTAATACAATTATTATATGTCGGCAGATTTTCTCATTCGCCATCTGAAACTACCTATTACATATGTACCTATTCTTTGAATTTACCTGATATAGTGACAGTAATTTACCTAGTAGGGTCACCCGTGGCCGAGTGTTGTAGCGCATTTTCCAAGCATAGTCCTGGGTTCGATCCCCAAGAGGGCAGGATTTTTTTGCTCTGTACTCATTGATGTTCGGGGTTTCACTCATACCTCGTGAGAAAAAATAAAATCTTCAGCTTCACGCTTCACCTCAAAGAAATCTCGCTTTAAACTTAACTGGTATTTATCACTCATGACTATCTTTGTTTCGACGCCCAAAACACAAAAAAACTTGCTTTGGATTTTCTCAGTTCCTGTATAGAATCTTTGGGTTGTCCCATTTTTCAGCGTTAAACCGTTAGCTGACGTTAGACATGCTACTATGTATGATGGGGAAAAACAGGGCCCCATCATAACATTGTGAATACATACATAGCCCACCTAGCTGAAGTAAAAATAACTATATACTCGTGTATGTACACTACATTTTGAATAATAAAAAGCGAATATTTCTTTTGGGCAGGTTTTTTTAGGCACTACTTTTTTCTTTATCGTTTTCTAAATAATTGTATAATTTTTTTTACCATGTAACTTTCCTTTTCATTTCTTTTTTTACTTTTTCAATCTTTCGTCTCTTCATACTGATTTATTTCTTTCTTTAGCTGAAAGATTATTACATATTCTATTCCTTGCTCTTTCACTTTTGGTATCATTTTATCTCATTTCCTTATTTAGCTTCTCTGTTATATCTTCCTTTCTCTTCACTTCCATCCTTTCCTAATATCGCTTTCATTCACTTTTCCTCATATTTTTTACTCACAATTGTTTATTTTATGATAATTATTTTTCTCGCTCTTTCACTTTTCATTTTCCTTCATAAGTTTTCTCCCTATTTCTATCCTCGCTCTTCATACCCATAAATTTCTTATATTATATTAACCACTTTCTTTGTAACCCTTTTGTATTTTTATTGGATTTTCTATTTTCCCCGTTTCTTGACTTTTTTCGATAGAATATTCTTATTACACTTTCCCAGCAAATTATTCTCGCTCTCTCTCTCTCTCTCTCTCTCTCTCTTTGGTAACTTTGTGCCTTCTAATCTCTTTTTGTGTTATTTCTTATCTATTCAATTTTCACTTTTTCTTCCCACACAACATTCAACTATAGATTTTTTGCAATTGCAACATGCATAATTTTATGTAAAAATAGTGCATCTCCCATTTTCCCATAACCATTAACAAAACTTCTTGCACTAAAAGATAATTCACTCCGCGTGAATGCAAATCTTAACTTTTTTAACCATCTAAACATGAATAAAAAAAATGTATATAAAAAAATGCAAACTTGTAATTCAACTTGTTCTTGTGAGTTATCACCCGTTTGTCCCATTTTTTCTCTTTTTTATATTTTTTCCCACTAGGAAAAACAAAATAATGGGGACGAGATTGGTGTTTTATAGCTTCGCTGATAAATATTGCAACTTGTAAGGATATTGCAAATTTTTTTTGCGTACAAAGCATGAGAGACATAGGTCAGATATTGAGATAGAAAATAGTTCACTGCGTATGAAGAAAATGTGACGTTTAATTTAGATTGTGAAAAAAAATCATGAAATGGATATTCTATGTACTTTATTGTAAAAAAAAACTTGATCTAACATGTTTAATAATAGTAATGACGAAAGATGAGATGAAATCTAATTGAATTCTTCAAATTCAACAATATTTAAATACATGAAATGGATTATTTAGACAATAAAGTAGTAACCTGGATGTAAGTTGGTTTAGTTTTAAGTTCCAAAGGGAATTCAGCAAAGCCGGTCTGGGTAATTTTGATCTTCGTACTCATAAGAGCTTCCCCAAAGATGCTGCTGAAAGAATTTCATCTTCAAAAATGTAAATTTATTAACCCTGAAATTTGTTTAAATAACTAATGACAAGAATGTTTAAATTGTATACTGTATAATTGTATAAAATGTCATTGGCAACTCTTTGTTTAAGAGCATTCAGAATAAAATAAAATCTATTTTGTTAGTAAAAAAATTGACACGCAGTTTAACTAACACAAAGTATTAATTTTTTTTTTTTACGCTCAGATTTATTTCAAAGGTAGGCATTTTTTTTTTTTATCATATTCTGTGATATGTTGATGATAAACTAGCCGTTTACCCATACTTCACGTAAAAAATGATCTAACATCTATCGATGCAGCTAATAAACAATGGACAACACTATGTACATATTCTATGGTACAGTTCTTGACGATAGTTGATCACAAATAAGAACATATGTTTTAGGAAGAGCCAACTAAAGACCATTACTTCCCCCAGGTGTTATTAAAAAAAATCAACACATTTACAAAAAATAATACCCTAGGTTTTATCCCCCACACAATTCTCTTTAACTGATATGGATATTTCCACATTTACATTTATGGAAATTATACAGGCCAATAAATCTCCCTTCTTCTACAATCTCCCTACTCAGACTGGGGAGGTAGCACTCTACCAAATTATAAAGATATTTATGTATGGAAAATTGGCATTACATACCTAGAGCAGAGAGCACCGTGAGATGTGTTTATGTAAATATGTAAATTTATTCCCCTCCACCGTGTGCCTTGTAAATAATAGTCCAGAGAAGTAGGGTCTTATCAGTAGGGAAGAGTTGTATATTATGTGTTTCGCTCCCAAAATGTTCCTTTCCACCATGGGGATCTTACTCCTACCTATATTTCTCTCCTTCTCATACCTCTTTCATTTCTTCTATTTCCTCTCGACTTCTCCCTATTACATAATTCTATTCCCTCTTCTGCTTAGTTTTCCATCTTCTTCAGTTTTTTTCTCTCTGATCATTCTTTGGTTTCTTTGTCCCTCTTTTAGTAGGTATTTCCCTCAATTCCAAAATTCCCTCTTTTCTCTCTCACACAAACATACATTCTGCAATCCCGTTCTTTCTTTTTTTCTCCTTACTTCTGTCTCTATCCCCTCACCTAAGATAATTTTACCTCTACATTATTATCTTCTTTCTCTCTGTTTCTTTTCTCTGCCCCTTCTTATCTCTATCTCTTCCTTTTTTAGTCCTTTTTTTTATCTTTTTTCTCTCACACCCAATTTTTTTACCTATGTACATTTAACACTTGTTTGTTCTGCTTATCTCTCTTTCTTCCTTTCACTTTTTCTCTCTATTTTTTGTTCCTCTCTAACTCTCTCTCTTTCTCTCTCCTCTCTCTTTCTCTCTCTCCCTCCTCTCTCTTTTCTCTCTCTCTCACACACACACATTTTCTCTATTTCACCTATATCTTCTTTATTTCTCTATTTGTCTCTTCCCTCTCTTCTTTTTCGTTATTCTTCTCTCCCCTTATCTTTCTCCTCGCTTTTAACTTAAAGACTAATAAATAGTAGTACATTTATTCAACAACACATCACGATAGGGTGAGATGTATGCTAACGTGAAAGTTAAAAGGAAAGGAAAGAGTGGGAGAAATCGAGAGACAAGGACTGAATTCCCTGTATTCCCTGAGTTTATCATACCTCTAGTATTTTTGGTGACCCGCAACCCCACTCCAAAGACAATATTAGAAAAGAGAAACTCTCCCTTCCTTTACCCTTATTTTCCGAATATAATATACTATAGGAAATACCCATTTAAAAAGGATGTACAGAGAGAGAAAAGAGAGAGAGAGAGAGAGAGAGAGAGGGCCTTTTTGGTGGAGATGCCAAAATTACCATTTCATAATACGTTTTGTACATTGGGATTGCCTTCTCTTATTCCCTTTACTTCATTAATTTATATCTCTGTTCTTCTCTCTCTGCTTTCTCTCTTTGTGTCTCACATAGACTTCTCTCTCTCCTTCTCACTCATAATATCAATAACCTATGTACAAAACCCTTCTATTTAAGCTTGTGAAAAAAACCCTTATACATATTTAACAAATTAAACGTTAGTACTGAAAAAAATAGTAATCAGACCAAAAGACAGTAGGAGACACAAATCATTTTCAATCTTAACAGAACCTCAATTTTTACCTCAACCATGAGGAAAAATTTGACCAAAGACGCTAATCCAAGTAAAGATAAAGAGCCAGTTATTTTGTCACAATTTTTAGTGGGTAGCATTGACATTACAATGCTAATGCGTCATATCTCCAACCAACCATTATATTCCAATATCAATCTCGTAATGCCGCTACTGGTCGTTGCGCACTCTACAACTAGACCCATTGTCCTCACGAGGCTAGAATAGGCCCCGACATCCAAAGTGCAGATCCCCAAAGAATTCCGATCCCGCCGAGATTTGAACCCGGGTCACCTGGAATGCAAGCCGAGCGTGCTACCGCTAGGCCGAGGTGACTAATTTATCGATAGTAGGTATACTATTCTTTGTGAATGCTAATTATTGTAGAAGGTTTTAGATTTTTTAGAACTCTAGAATAAGTTTAAATTTTTAATTGAAAATAGTAAAATTCTTTCTCCTATTACATTCTGTGTCACAAAAAATTAATGTTCGCGGAGCTTCTCTCTGAATTCTGTTTATTATTTTCAGTGAAAATAAAGAAAAAGCAGAGAAAAAAGATAAGTAAAGCATGAATAATTTAATTTTTTTATCACCTTAAAACAAAGTTACTCCGTATTGAAATTTGAATAGTTAAAAAAAAATTCAATGTGACTAAAATAAATTTATAATGACGTGCGTTTGTACGTGAGATGAAATTTTAAGTGTTTCTTTTCGTTCTCATCAGATTCTTTTGTTTTTTATGTTTTTCTTTTAAATTTTTTTTTTTTAATCCAAAGTTAATTTCAAAAATCGTAAGCTATACTATTTTACAAGAGTGTTGAAAGTTGAAACTGCTACGTTTCCGTTCGCACTCAAAAGTTTGATGCATAAAAAGCTTTAGTCACCAAAGAATGGCACATTGACTACACCAGTTCTCATCCGATTACTTGAATTCAGGAACGCCCTAAGTTCTGCTTTCGAATCCATCCATGGTTGTCATGACAATCTACGTTATGCTGTCTATTTTTGACCCTACTCAGTTAGGTGATGTTAATTGAGTAGCTGGTGGCAAAGTGACCAAGCGAATAAGAGTACAATCCACGTTGTAATATGAACCATTGACCATGTACTTGAATCGACTGTAAAAATGTTTAAAGATTTTTTTTCTCATGTTCATTTACAGGAAATTTATATTTGTTCTTTAGCAAAAATTCACCGTCAAAAAGTTAAATATTATTTTTTTTTATTAAGATATTCTGTAAGATCGTCAGATTGGTAAATTTCTTTTAATCAGTAAAGAGGACGAAAAAAAAAGTTTATTGCAATTATTTTAAATTTGAACTCTAGATAAAATCAACTTTTAACACTTGGCCGCTGGAGCTAAACGTGCTGATAAGGATGGAAAGGGGGGGGGGTTGATAATTTCGAAAGCCACTTGATCTAATCACCTTCTTCTGTTCTGCCTGCCTGCAGGAGAAGTTTACTTAACTTTTAGTATTATTCAAATTTTAAAATTCTGATGATGTTATAGGTTCCTGAAATTAAATTGGAGACGGTAAAATTTCGAGCCCTATAATTTGCATTGGATTATAAAATACGTGATTCCAATGAATGATCTACCGGTGGATAGCAATAATGATGTGCAAATATTTAACCGGCCTCGCGGCTTGTAATCGGGAGGTCGGTACTTCAAAGTCCCAAGTTAAGCAAAAATTTAGCAAAGCTAGTTTGATTAATTGTGATGTCACGATCGTGAATAACATATGGTGAATATTTCAACACTAATATGTTCTAATAATTTACTAATGTTGATTGCTTGCTCATCCACTTAAAAGGGTTGGTCTTTTTTGAGCTCTTCTAAAGCGAAATCCCTCCTCCCACCATTCACTTACGAGCATCATCAAATTTTTGACTGCTTAAGAAATACAAAATGCTTCACAACACGTAAGGTTGAACTTTTTTCTTTTATCTCTCTGAGAAAAAATAAAAACAGAAGAAACCTTGCATTTCCTTTTCAACATTCTTGAAATTCTTTTCCCACCTGTGATCTTACCATCTCTTCTTTCTCTCTCTCTCTCTCTCTCTCTCCTCACTCCTCTCCTCTTTCTCTCTCTCTTAAACTTTGGTTTGCTATCTTTTCTCTCCTTTCTTTCAAGAGAAAAAAAATTAAAATTACGAGGGCGAAGCCCCTTTTCTTGGCTACAAAGGGATTTCTTTGCGAGCGAGATTAAAATATTCACAAGAGAGAAGACGAAAAACAAGAGAAAAGAAAATTAAACAAAATTCCCCCTAATCTGTTTAAATGGTCCAAATAGAAGAATGTCCCGCGTCCCCACCCGTAACCGTTCCCCTATTTTCCGTACTTTTCCTAATGTGACCTCATTTTTCAAGGAGACGTTTGTTTGGCCTAATCCATCCAAAATTATTTTGGATGTTTTTACATTTCCGTTTTGTTACTTGAGTTGTTTGTTTTGTGTTTTTGTTTATTTTTCAAGAAGAAGAAAATTGTCGCGTTATACATTTTGTTTTTTACACAACTCGTGCGAAGTTTACGCGGTATTGAACGTGTGGTAAAAACGCTGTACATGTATTTTCAACAAGAATGGTTCGTGTTATGTACAACTATAAACTATTTTGATAAGATTGCTTTTGATTGTGAATATACAGACACTTGCTTACGAAAGTAGGGTAGGTATTTTTTTAATTTAACTTCAGGTTAACTTTAGTGTAATGTAAGTATAACTAACGTAAACAAATAGTAAACATGTAAACAGCTTTAAATAATTTAAATATAATAAATTTACGAACAACAAAGTAAACAATTAAAACAAACGTGGATATAATTTAATAAACGAGAATTTAGCAATTTTGATAATAAATGTTTTGGGATGATTATTTTATCAGCGAAAATGATAAAATTCGTTAAAATGCAATAACCTATCAAAAATCGCGTTATAAAGCTCATAAAATAATAATTGTTTCTGAATGGGCTATAATTCAAAAACATTTTTTTGACCGAGTTTTTTTTGTAAATTTATCAAAAAAGATAGAAGAGATATTACATTCAGACTGTAAAAGTTAAAACTATGTAGAGTGTGAAAGCGTAACGTAAGACTTAGCGAGTACCTACTCCATGTTTTCGCTAGTTTTTTTCTGCAAGAGAAGTAATTAATAGAAATTTTGCACTTATTAGTCTTCCTCTATTTTCTCCTTGCTGTTACATCTCCAAATGTTGTTGTTTCTTACCACCTCCTCAACACTTGTCCTGTAATCTTGTGTTACAAACATTAAATTTTCTAATTTTATTTTTTTTTCCAAAATTGAATTTTTTAACTCCAAAACCAATGTTTCCTTCCTCTTCTTGCTCTTACCCACTCCCTATCTTCTCTCCTCTCCTTCTATGTTCCTTTTCTCTCTCTCTCCTCTCTTTCCTTTTCTCCCCTTTCTCTTAACCCCCTCCCTTACTTCTCTCCTCTCCTTCTATGCTCCGTTTTTCTTTTCTTTCTTTTTTTTTCCCTCTTACTCTTACCCACTCCCTATTTTTCTCTTCCTCCCTTCTATGCTCCCTTTTCTCTTTCTTTTTTCTCTCTTCTTTCACTTACACACTCCCTATCTTCTCTCCCCTCCTATCCTACAATTTTCCTCTCTCTCCTCTTTTTTCTCCCTCTTTCTCTTCCTTTCTCTCTTTCTCTATCTTTATGTTCACCATTTCGTTTTAACATAACGAGAAAACTGTTAATTCTGACAGCAATGTTCTCCGTTGAGCTTCGCTTTAAGATCTTTTTCTCCAAAGTTGTGTTGTATTACTTTACCTTCCCCCTCATAATGAGTTCTCTAAGAAGCACTGCTTAAATATACTACCAATATGGACACAATCTTCCTCGTGAATGGTTCACACATCGATGCCATTCTAAGATTCGTTTGTTTTTTTCCCAAAACCACAACCTATTTTCAAATTGTTTCCGATAGTATAGAATAGCACTTTTTCCCACGTGTTACTGATGTGTACAAAAATCTGTACCGCAAGTCCAAGATCTTTTTTTTACTTCTTGTTCAAAATTTAGTTTCAAGTTTTTCTTATATATTAGAATTTACAGAATATTTCATTAAAATATTATCTTTAAAACCCTAATAGTCATTCACTTTACAATATTCAGATTTGCATGGAACCCAAATAACAAATAGACAGACACAAAACCAAAGCTTCCCTAGATATTATAACTTATAGGTAACATGGTCGAGTAATACGAAGAAAAAAATATATTACAAAAAACGAACACAACAGGTACCTTCCGAAATCTAGCATTGAAATTGTCGGAATAAACTACAAATGGGACGGATGCACTTTCATTTTTAAAAACGTACGTACTTATTACGTACGTACTTTGCTATTGTAGTTGAATTCAATATTTTATAACAGCATCTGTACGTTGCTAAAAATGTAAACCATCTTTTTATGAATATAAATTAGGTCAAAACTAAAAGAGACTAGGAAAATGAAGATGGACTTAATGAGTATATCTCAGAGAGAATAATAATATCATCGTCTCATTTATACTGCCCGAATTAGGACTATCGTTCAGCAATAGTCCAAGACTTATGTAGTCAAAATCTTACTGGGAGGATAATTATAATTAACCGGATAGGTTTTCGAACCCGCAAGCTCTGATTACGAGACCGACGCCTTGACTATGAGCTAACCGGGACTGCAAATATAAGAAAAGAGAGAAAGGAAGAAGTAGACAAAAAGAAGATGAAGAATAGGGAGAGATATAGGGGAGGGAGGGAGAAAGAGTGAAAGAAGGAAAACAGGAGAATTTAGGGATATAAACACGGCTAGAGAAAGAGACAATGTATAGGAGAGGGGAGACAGAGAGAGAGAGAGAGAGAAACAATGGGCAGTTAAGCAAAATAAGGAAGATTAACAGGAGGTAGAGAAAGAGTGGAGGGAGAAAGAGAATAATTATAAAGATCTGGAAAAAGGGGATAGAAAGTGGGAGAGTGTGATAGTGTCACCGGAGCGACCCTAGATATGAAAAACAATGTGTTTTGCAATTTTTGTAAACAATGGGTCCTCCTGGCATGACAACGACCAAACCTCGGGGCAGTCGAAGTGAGTGAGTTCTAGCGAGTGGTTTGAGTTCCGCCGGTGAGTCCAATTTCCATCTACCTTATTATTTTCGATAGGCTCTCAGAGGACAACTTAATATTACAATTATTACACCCTTGATTATTTTTTATTATAAATACATAAATATATATTTTAAGGTACAAGAATTATTTAATTCTTTTTATTTATCACTCATTTCTTTTCTTAAACACTAAGGCGCTTGTTGGAACTTTGTTAATGATTCGAACTCTATATTTAAAGAACCGCATCATTGGCAAGGATTCCCGCTAACTTTGTGTTCTAGTCGTTCCACCCCAAAAAGAGATTAGGACTGCCGGGGTCGGTAACAAAATGGTGGAGGTGCGAAATGTCCCCAAATTGGTTAAAGTTTAATTTTGGTACATTTTATTTTGTTGTTATTACGTGAAAGTTTGTGCAAGTTTCGTAATTATTAGGATGGCATGATTTTAAGATTTTTATGTAAAAATAGTAGCATATTTTTGTTTAAATAGTTTTTTTTGAGCATTGACCTTTATTTTTAAAATTTAATTTAATTATTCTCATCGATCTTTTAAAAGGCTTTTTATTTGGAATTTTGTCAGGAAAATTGACTCTGATGGGAAAGAAATGTTTAAATTTTTGATTTTTTTTTGTAAAAAAAAAAAAAATAAAAAAATAAAAATAAAAATAATAAAATAACAATAATAATAAAATGGAAGGCTCAGAAGTAAATAGTGAATTGCCAATTAAAAATTAAAGTACCTTTTCTGTGAACCCACAAAATTTTCACCAAGTACATCAGAAGATGTTAGAATATTTTTAGAAGATTACAATTTGTTGTGCAAATTTAAATAGATGGTACGATGAGCTCAAATGTAAATTTTTTTCTCATTGTATTTGGAAGGATCGGCAAAAATTTGGTATAGTAATTTAATTAGTCAAGTAGGTCTCAAAATTTAAAATGGGAGCATCTTCAAGAGCAATTTTGAAAGAATATACTAAGGGTTATGAATCTTTGATCTGGCGGATAAACTAGAAAATAGAAAATCGTAGAAATGAATGGCAGTTCACTACACCATTGAGATAATATTACTATTGTAGAATGGCGATGATAAAATGATAGATTTAACGAAGTGTTATTATTTATTAAATGGTTTTGCCACCCAAATGGTAAAGGAAGTTATTTTGAAGGGGTATAGCAATTCCAAAGAATTAAGTAGACGCTATAAGATTAGTAGAATATGCATTTGATAGGGCAGGATTGAGGAAAGCTTGTTTTTCCCTCCTACCCCAAGTAGTAATAAAGAATTAGAAACCTATCGCCAAAACAATATCAGGGAAACTAATTTTAGTAATAAGAAACAATAATCACCAAAATACTCATAATAATATAAATAATAGAAATTCACGAGTGTCTGAAAATTGTCGATCAATATTTTTAAGTAGTAGTCCACATAAATTTAGATGACACCTCAGTTTGTCAAGTCATAAAAAAAATGGCCCCTCAAAAATCCGAATACTTTTTGACACTGGAGCAACAATATCCATAGTTGACTCAAAAGTCATTGACTTGAAAAAGGTAAATACTTCAAGTATGACTAAAAATTTTCAGTGCGGGTGGTAGTGAGATGAGTTGCTTTAGGTAAAACCACTATCTTCCTCACAATTAACGGAAGGCCATTTCAACAAGAAAGTATAACATAGTGGAAAACATAGAATCCAGTGATGTCATACTAGGTGTAGATTTTATGAATAAAAATAGGATCAATATTAATTTTGCCAGTAAAAAAATTAGCTATACCGAAGAAACAAAGAAGTTGTCCTATCGCAGAAAGTAGATTCCAGGCACATCAGCAAAATGTATTGAATAGAAATGTTGATGAGAACTCATTCCTATACCGGGATATTGAACCGCGTGAAATAATAGTAAGTAAACGATAACAATACAGGGTTGTCGAAAAATAAGAGCCCAAAGGAGTCCTCTTTGAAAACAAAAAGGAGCTGAAGTAGGAGTAAGTGCTCTGGACATTATTAAAAATGTCAAACAAGTTAAGTTGTCCACGGGACAAAATAGGAAACAGTGTACAAGTAAACTGGTGCTTAACGAGTACGATGGTGATCTATTTAAATCGCCAGAAAACTACTCACTTGTACATTGTAATTTCTAATGATTGGAAATCGAAAGGCTTAGCCAAAGCGTTCAGAGACAAATTTGGCAGGCTAGAATTATTAAAGTCGTTAAGGTTAATGTAGGTTGAATTAGTGTTTTTAAAACTTACCTCTAGATTTTATAATTTATTTGTCGTGAAATATGAATATTCAGAAAACCTAAAATAGAAAATCTTAGAAAGACCCTAGAACAATTAAAAGAGTTCGTTCAAAAATATAACATAACTAAATTAGCGTTACCTAGACTGTGTATTGGACCCGGTATGTTAGAGTGGTCTGTAGTGAAGAATATGATTGTTAATATATTTAGTGACGTCGAGGTAGAGTTCTCGGTTTATTAATTTTAGAGCGACAAGGTAACAAGAGATTACAGTTTACCGAAGAAAAAGAATTTGCAAGTTAAATTTAGCTCCTATATGTGTTAAATCAGGATGATGTTGTACCGGATGTTAACAACAATAGGAAATCACGAATGGTATTTTCTCATGACGATATGTCCTTTACCAAAGACAGAGTCTCTAGTTAGAATAGTGTCAAAATTCAGAGGTAAAGGTTATTTTCACCCAATGTAAGTTACCTAGAAACTAACAATATTTAATATTGAAGATCAGGAAATGTCGGTAGGTTCATCAGATAATATTCTAATTATTAACCCTACAGGATATCATAAGTATGTAAAGAAAGGAAGACTTGATAGGAATAATACAGGATAGAGAGAAAGATTCTCATCCAGAATTCATAAATACTATTGAGAGTGAACCACACGAGAAAAATATGAGTCAACTAAAAGAGCAGAATTTAAATCTCAACAAACCCTTTAGAGATTTAGGAGGTAATACTGTATATTAATGAGAAACTTTCAAAACAGGAAAAAACTAGCTATTAGGAAACTTTTGAATAAATTTATTCCATGTTTTTTGCCAAAAATGAGTACGATTTTTTGACTCCTAAATTAGACCCATACAAAAATTGAGCTAGAAAATGAGGAACCAGTAATATTGGCACCTTATAATTGAATCCTAAAGAGAAGTCAATTTTGGATTCAATAATAGATGAGTGGGTTAAAGTTGGTAATTATGGAACCATGTTCCGAAGGGAGTGAATATTGTTCTCCTATGTTTTTAGTACCCAAGAAAGATGGTGGTAGGAGATTAGTGTGTGACTTAGTCGCATTAATGAAAAAATAAAACGAGATGTAACACCTATAGGGAACTTTCAGACATTTTTTGACTGTTCTCGAAGGAAGTAGTATTTTTCTACAATGGATATAAATTCAGCTTTCATGAATATGCCATTAAGCAAGGAATGTCAGAAATATGCTACAGTGACCATCTCATAGAGGTTTTATTTAAATTTCTAAGATTACCCCAAGGTCTGAAAACTTCAACCTACTGCATGGACCAGACAATAATTAAGGTCTGAACCCGATTTTATACAGGGGAGTTGTGTGCTACATTGATGACATTTTATCTTATAGCAAGGATTTCACCAACATTTGTCAATTTTAGAATCCACTTTTACTAGACTTGCAATGAATAACCTTAAGATAAAAAGCCAGCAAGTGTAATTTGGCTATGATTCAGTGGATGTCTTAGGTCACAATATCTCAGCCGCAGGAATTTTTTCCGGCTCAGAAAAATAAGAAAGTATAAAAGAATATTGATTTGAAATCTTTGAATACACAACGTGGCGTACGAGCTTTCTTAGGAGCAATAGGGTTTCTTTAGAAAATTTATAAGATCCTTCAGTGAAATTGCATTCCCGTTAACTCATTAACAAAAAAGGAATACGAGGGCAAGAAAATCACTTTGACTGAAGGTCAAACTCAAGCTTTTTATAAGTTAAAAGCCGCCATAACGCAATGTGCCCGGTACTAGAATACTTTAAAACCCAAATAGAGAAACATACTCTCACACAGATGCTTCAGCATATGGAATAGGAGGTTGCCTAGTACAACGTGATAATGAGGGTAAGGAACACCCTGTAGCTTACATTAGCAGAAAGTTAAAAGATGTTGAGAATAGGTACAGTTCTTCGGAACTAGAACTGACTGCTCTCGTTTATTGTATAAACTATTGGAGGGAGTATTTACTCTTCCAGCATTTCATAGTTTATACAGACAAAGGTCGTTAGTACAATTGACAAAAAATGTTAAGATAAGTGATCTCGTCTTCAAGACTGGTCACAAAATTAATAGATTTTAGTTTTACTG